>VYZM01021384.1:71179-180570 GCA_013398915.1 Dromas ardeola
TTTTTTTTCAAAAGACTTGCAATAGATTTTGCTTCCAAAACCTCATATACCTGATATACAGGGGACATCATAACAACAGAATTCATGACATACTCTTCTTTCCATATTGTCTATTTGAGAAACTAGCTGTGCCAAGAACTAGTTTATTATGTGAAGAAAGTGCTCGCTTTATTTTCTGGCTAGACACAATTCATTGTTTTGCTATGGGTGATGACAGGTCTCCTCCCTGTTACAGTTGATATCTGGCAAACAGCTATTTGATGCTGTTACAAAAAAATCTCTAAGAGAAGTAAAGGAAATGTAAGCCTGATTTAGGAACTCCTTTAGAAGGTGAAAGGCAGAAAGATGTCTGTTTACAGGTTAACAGGGGACAACAAATCAAGGTTAAGTGAAGAGTATTTCAACAATCGCCTGTTTCCTATTTATACTAATAATTTTGGACATGTCTTTGGACATGTCTGTTATGAAAAGATTTCTAAATGCGAAGCATAGTTTGGGATTTTGTCTCTTGGGACTTATAGACCCTGCATGCAAGAGGAAGATAATTATAACTACATATATCATAGCATTATTTTATGTTAATTTGATATGGTACATTTTACATTAATTTCATATTTATTTATACGTGCATCTACGTAAAGGCCTCTAAGGAAGACTAGTATTACATTTCATGCTCCATATTATATCTCATGACCTTTAACACTACATTCCTTCTCATTAGATGATGAGCTGTTCTTAAAAACTTACTGAAAAATCAGGAAACAATCACTGGGAGACTGCTGTAATGGTTATTCAGTTGTGATTCAAATTCAGAAAACCTTTTAATCTTCTATTTCTGTTGAAAACTGAGAACTATCCATGAGGTAAGATGACCGTATAGAAAAAAAAGGTGAGCCTTCGGTTTTAAAAAAGATTATTTAGTTTGAGTTAGTGTTATAAAAAATGCTTCTTAAGTAAGTAAAGTGCCAGGGTGTTCTTATTAACAGATAAAGCAGAATTCTAGGACTTACTGCCTTTGGTGCAAAAGCTGATGAAGGATTCACAAATAAATTGGCAATACTTTGCAGAAGGTATACCAAACATTCTTCATCAGGAATAATCTACTCATTGAATTCAGTAGCTTCCTCCTTGAAAGAGAGGTGGTGCTGACACCACCTCCATAGATGCTGACAAATCTGCCTTTTACAATTGTTTTCATTTTGAAAGATTACAGAGTGATTGGAATAACAGCAGCAAAACTACAACAGGCTTTCCTTACTCTGTATTCCGCTGGTGAAGACAACATTCAACACTGATTTGAAACAGATTTCCCAGAATACTTGGAAATCTTGCCAGGCATTTATCATCTTGACCACACCCAGTATAGTAAATCAGAAAAAATTAATTGTATTTGATCTTTTGATTATCCTCCTGTTGAAGAAGGTATCTGCTCTGGGTGGCTTGACACCCCCTTTCCTGCCAGTTCTGCAGTTGTGTGCTACTTAAAAACACAATATACATCAAAAAAACCACAATATACATCAACGGAGCAAATCCAAAACACCTGGGATCTCAGAAAGTCAAAAGTGCGGTGATTTACATTGTGCAAACAAACAAATATAGCAGGTATACTTATATTTTTCAGGAAATATTTGCTCCTATAATTTAATGTGTGTAAAAAAGCCCCGTTCATATTACCTACTACATGTAACTGGAGCTGTAAATCCTATGGGAAAAGATGTTGTTTGACAAAAGAAAACAATATTGCTATCCTGGTCTTTTGCATGGATGCTGGCATAAAGATTAAACAACCATGCTCCTTCCCCCCGCCTTTTTTTCCTGCTATCCTGAGCACAAAGTTTTTATATAAACAAAATATGACACCTACAGCTGAACAAAAATACAGTTAAACTCTCTGCCCAGATAATAAAGACCTCAGGAGACTATTTTTTGTAGGAGTGATGCTTTGAGCAATATTTGCACATCCAGAAACT
The DNA here is from genome assembly GCA_013398915.1 of Dromas ardeola. NCBI lineage: Eukaryota > Metazoa > Chordata > Aves > Charadriiformes > Dromadidae > Dromas > Dromas ardeola. The sequence continues at coordinate 73,153 of VYZM01021384.1, forward strand.
GAGAAGAAAACTTGTCCAAACACTTGTTCTTAGTTATTCTATCATTTACCATTCTGAAATTATTATTCTAACCAAGAGGACAGGAAAAAAACCTTCTTTACATTCCATCCTGATTTAAATCTAAACTCCAAAGAGAGACTTTAAACTCTCTTCCCTTACCCTACAGCATCTGTGTTTGTATCTCAGCCTCTTAAACCCTCACTTTAGTAATACAGTGTGCAGTCTGGCTTTTTAACACTTTCTTTGTCATAATCTCTCCAGTGTTTGGGCTGAAATATTCCCTGCTGAGTATCATCTCTGGGCTGAGTTTTTAAGTAATAAAATCATGTGGGAAACCAAATGGTCTATTATTTCCTGTATTTAAAACTTATTACAACGGTTTTGTTCAGAATCTTTTTGGCCTCTATGCTTTGAAGTGCAGGTGGTGATTATTTCTCTCAGTGTCTTTTTATTCCTCAAGAAAGACCACTTCAGCTGGACAAGCCGTAAAAATCTGAAAAACTGCAATTCACATATGTTTAAAATAGACTTAGAGCTCTTTAGTTTTCTAAAACTTCTGCCTGTGTTGAGCATAGTCAAAGCAACACAGACTTTTCTGCAGACTGTTTTAGGACCAGACTGTAGGACCAAGATCAAGGAAAACAGCTGCCTTCTGAGACTGTTTCCCTTGCTGAGGTCCAGGCAGGTTGGAGGAAAAATTAACCACTTTGGAGGAGAAGAAAAAAAAAGAATCATGTGAACCTACAATTAAAGACTTACTGTAAATCATATACAGAAGTAAGCCAACTTACTGGAAATCTCTACTTCAGTGTTGTTCCTTAGCTTTGGGCATCTTTTCTGATATTTTATGTTCTTTTCACATTTTTGGAATAGACGTTATTGATCAGATTTATTTTCACTCTTCAGTCGTCTACCAGCAAAATTCTTACTAGTTTCAGTGTGGAAGCATTGTGGAGTAAGGCCCTCTTCTGTTAATCGTTGAATGATTCATATATATGACCAACTTAAAAAGTAATTTATATAGATTTTAGTGCATATCACCTCAAACCACCTACAAGTTATTTCTCAGCACAGAAAGCCAGGCTACCTATGGCATCTTTTCTGTGATTCTCTATATGCCCATAGGCAATGGATGATGATCGGTGGCTAAGTCAAGACCTCAAAGGCACTGATACTAATTTGTCTCACCCTTTTATTCCCCACTATAACCCCAGTGCTACTCTCTGTATTCACTGTTGTTTGCTCATAGCTTTCCCATTTTTGCCCTATAAAATGGCAGCATCTATTTATGTTCTCCCTTTATCTGGAAGTATCAGTATAGTGCTACTCTGTACTATAAGCTTTAATAAACCCTCAAAATACTTGAAGTTTTCACAGAGCTTATTTCATTAACATGAACAAATCCAGGGTCTCGCATCAAGGTAATTAGTGGACTAAACTTTTGGTTCTGTCCAGAGTCACAGCTCTGTTCAGACATATTATGGATGATTTTTTCAAAACCAACCTCTTCAGTTTCAACTACAAAAACTTAACATAAAGCACCGACATCAAGGAACAATTTCTTGTTGTTTTCTAAAAACCCAGTTTCCTGTACACATACACAAAGGCTGCATATATCCATTTTTTCAATCACAAATATAGGCAGCAAAATTTGCAAAAAATAATTTCAAATGTGTTCTTGCAGCCCCTTTAGGAATATCAACTGTAGCATACTTTCACAAAACGTGCACTGAAAAAAAAAAATAAAATCAGCCCTGAGCTTAAAAATTCTGCAGCAAAATACATTTGCAATTCAGTTATCAATATCTGGTAACAAAATACATGATGAAAGCACATCAGAAAAACAGTGAATATGGTCAGATGTTGAGTTAACTATTTATGTTGATTAATTATAAAATTGTCAGTGCCTTCTGTGTTATTTTTAGAACCTTGATTTAATACAGAGGAAGAGGGTGTGAGAGGGGAGAACTTGGCGCAGCATAAAAGACAGTTTTATACTAAATTCAGCATTAAATGCTAATAAATATGCCATATTAATGCCACAATAAAAAAAAAAAATAGCATGCAATGCTTTCCCATGCAAAAAGCAGCAGACCAGCTTTCCACGGCTATTGCTCTTTGCCTTTCATACCCGCCTCATCTACCAACTGGATCTATCTCGAAGGAGAGACCTTAAATTCCTGCGAGCAGGCTGTACGGCACATGCAGTAGCAGCAGTGTACTGACATTTGCTAAGCACCAGCGTCCCTCAAGTGACTGGGAGCAAAGCCATTGACGTCACTGAACAATAGGCAAAATATTTCCTCCTCCTCCATAGTCCTGAACTGTAAACACCCAGCTTGCACACAGCAGGCTGAACATTTGGGGAGAGGCGGAGAAGGAGAATGTGAAGAACTCTCAAGTGATGCTGCTGAAAACAAGCAGCTGTTCCTGCATAACCAGTCTCTCCTTATTCCTTCCATTTTTGCTGTGAAGATTGCTGGTGTCCCCTTAGTGTAGGTCACATGGTATAGGAGATAAAGCTAGAATAAACTATAAATAAAACTGTGTCTACTGAGCGCACAAAGAATTTTTGGAAGTAAAATGCCTAATATTCATTACAAGAAAAGAGGACTGTTGCACTTTCTCCCTCTTTCTGTCGCTGTTATGGATAACTACAGTATTTTAAGAGTCACCATGTATTTTGGGCAAGGTGTGGTGGACCGAATGTAAGCGAATTTCCATCTTGGTCACCCTCCCTCCACGCACATACATTATTGTGAGCCAAAAAGAAAAAAAAAATAAATTCAGAAATATAATTACAAAATCACGTAGTTCAGTGTGTGCTCCAGATTCATAGGAAAGATGGTTTTACTCCTAGAGTTGGAGTGTTATGCTCATGGCATAGGCAGAAAACAAAAAGGCAGAGTTAATCCTGAAAATGGAAACCTAACCACAGCTTCTTGTGACTATATCTTAAAAATACTGATACATGGATTCATTAAGATTTACCAGTTGTTGAACAGAGTATTTTATACCGGTATAAATAGTTAAACAGTGGTGGCAAATAGCAAATGCAGGGAACCTAATTCAGCTCTTTTTTCTGCAGCCTCTTGGAAACAGCTGCTATCCTACAAGTTGTAAATCTCTATTTCCAGAGCATCCCTGGGAAGATCCCTAGAGTCGAGGGAAAAGAGACCACTAGAAACAGGGAGAAGCGCAAGGCTGAAAAGAGCTCAGAAATGCTGTACCTCTAACAAAGCTCAAGGAAACCACTGAATCAGAGCGCCCTGAAAGCTGCTGTAAGTTACCTCAGGGAATACACTGGTTTATTTGGTCCATCAGTGTAAGCTAGAGAATGAATTTCATTTGGAGTCCCCAGCCTTGTATTCGAAAGCCAGCATTGGAAGAAACCCTAAGAAAGAGCTCCATAAAAAGATTAATTTTGTTTTTAAAGACTTGTCTGAAAATATCAGCTTTATGTGCCTGGAGAGAACCTTGAAATGCCAAAGAAAATACTTGTGTCACCTGATTGCTAACTGAATAGTCACCTCCACGGAAGTCAAAGCTATCCAGGCAACCATAATTTCTATCTTCCTTCTGCTTCATTTAGTTTTTGCTAACTTAGTCCACAGAAGGTGGTGAACAAGCCCCCTTGCATCATATTTATTCTCAAAACAATAACCAAGGAATCACCCCCGTTACCATGTTCTGCAGAGGGCAGCATATAAGAGCCAGGGAGAGACACCTTTTTTTCCTGTCCAATGCTGCTCTCTGTTGAATGAAACTGTAGGTGGCACATCACATTTGCAGCATATATTGATTTATGATTTCAAAGTGCTGAACAAACAACTCATTTTTTTCCAAACAGACCACAACTAATTACTCATTATCCCCTATTTAATAGGCAGGAAAATTAGGTGGGCAAATAACCTAGTTTGCTGTACAGTTAATCTACTCAGTCACAATGCACTAATGATGTTGCTTCATGTTCAGCTGCTCTGCCTGTGCTCTCCATTGATTGAAGCATCCAACCAAAGGAGAACGAACGTCATACCCTCTTCAACACGCGCAGCAACAGCACACACGATCGATTGCACTTCTGAGTTTGAAACCTATTGTGCACACGTTTGCCCTGTTAGTCGTTGTGCCGGCACTGAACTTGTGCCACCCTGCTTGCACTTTCTCCACAGCAAACGATGGCTGAAATGCAGCTTCTCATCTTCCCAGGGAAAGGGCATGTTGCAAAGTAACACTTTGCTGCATTGCTTTCCCTTTCTTCTTTCTTTGTCGTTTTTGGCTTTGCATGGGCTGCTCTATGGTCAAATACCTCCTTTCTGCTGAGCTAGGTGGCAAAATATAGCATGTAGCGATAGGATGAGGGGCAATGGCTTTAAACTAGAGCAGGGTAGGTTTAGATTAGACATTAGGAAGAAGTTCTTTACAATGAGGGTGGTGAAGCACTGGAACAGGTTGCCCAGAGAAATGGTGGAGGCCCCATCCCTGGAGACATTCAAGGCCGGGCTTGATGCGACCCTGAGCAACCTGATCTAGTTGAAGATGTCCCTGCTTACTGCAGGGGGCTTGGAGTAGATGACCTTTAAAAGCCTCTTCCAACCCAACACATTCTATGATTCTATGAAAATCAAAACGTGGGGAAAAAAATAACCAGATTAAGTGAAGAAATGGCTGCCTGGCATGACCAGGTACAGTCAGACAAGTATGTGTCAAACTAGCATAAAATGTGATATTTCTGATCTGATCAAATCTCACCCTTGCTTTACTTGTACCTGAACAACCACCTACAATGCAAAGCAGTGTGCTTTCTTCATTCATGTACATCTTTATTGGAGACTGGGAAAGCCTAGTACTGCTTTGGGAAGCCAAGTATGCTGAGGTAAATTTGGAAACCTGTGCTTTACTGGACATACACTATCAGAGAGCGAGTGCCAAACTCAAGGCAGAAATGCAAATGAAGGCCTGAGTGTAGCCCGTGCTGCACAGCTGAGAAGATCTCAGATCTTGGTGTATGCCTTAGTTCCTATCCTGGTCCGAGTGGTGCGATAGTGAGGTATTCAGCAACTGTCTCTAGCAGTATTGTTTTCTACAGGAGGAAAGCTCAGGCATCGGGATTTGAATGGGACCAAGACCCTTGGACAAACGGTAAAAATGTTTGCCACTCAGTCTAATGTCTATCTTGGCATCTTCCTTGAGTAGTGCTATTGCTGGGAGCCAAGAGCAAACTAAGAAAGAGCCACATACTCTTTGGGTAACAGCCTAAAAGAACAGCCTGAAATGTTGACTACATTTACTTCATTCATAGTAATGCACTTTTTAAGCATACCTTTAGGCAAACCGTTGCGCGTCTAAGTTTTTCTAGTACAAATATTCACAGAAAATACATCTTCTTGTGGTTGCTTACCCACACAGATGTGAATACGATTTGATACATTCTTATTCCTGGTAACTTCCACGGTTTTCCACCTTTTCCCTTTCACACGGCTGAAAACATGTATTTCTCAGTAAATATTGTGTATAGGACACAAAAACATTTCAAGTTACTCCCTGAATATGTGTGTTGAAGGAATAAGGGACAGGGGAAGGAGTGACAGAAACAAAAGCAAAGGAAAACTTCTCTCATGGAAGGAAACATGCTTTTTGCATTTTGATAACTCAGAGTGTGTATAGCTGCATGGATTCTACACAAATTCACCTTCAGGCAGAGTCCGAGTAAAGGAAATATGGTGAAAGTACTGGAAAAGTGTGCACTGTAATGAAGTCTCCTACGATTTTAACCTCAGTGAATTTGCATAAAATTAAAAGTTAACGGAACATAATAGTTCCTCTGGTTCCCATTTGAGCTAAAATGGTGGAAAGTGTAATATATTGCAAAGAATACAAGCAGCATTTTCCCTTCTGTTAATTGGACCTGTGACAATCAGAAAAACCAAAGGTAAAGCTGAACCACATGCGTATAATTCAAAACATAAGCAGATTCTTTAGCTTATGCACATAGTGTCAGAGACTACTTCAGTAAATAGCATCACTGTGCTCCCAGGAAACAACAGCAGAGCCATTGCATGGCTAAATTTTCATTGGCTAATGTATCTTTACAGAATCGTCTATAGAAATTTGTTCTATAGATCTTGCTTTAGGATCTATCACATTATAGGCATGTCAATCATGTTGAATTAAGACTTCCCTTTCTTTAATGAGTCCTTCAGCAGTCATGAGAGGGAAGTTTATTAAAAAACAGGTTTCTACGTGTCCATAAGTACTTGGCATCCATAGATTAATTATGTAAGTACCCTTATTAGGATTTAGAAATCTAAACTTGAGACTCAGATTGTGAATTTTGGCAAATATGGTACAACCAGAGGTCTAGACAGAAGTGCAGTACGTGAAGCAGATGCTGCTACTTAAAGTAACGGAAGAAAAATTTATCCTCTTCACGAGACATAATTTTGACATGGAAACCAAAGTTTTCTCTGAATAGCTTCTTGAGCTTCTCTGGATGTCACCTTGAATTCATATTGCTGTTGACACACAAGAACTCGATGACTGGGCAGTATTTCCAGTCCTTAATTAACAGCTAGATATTTTATTCCCAGAAAGAGTACCTATGTTATAATCATAAAGGGGACACAGTAGCTAAAAAACCTTATATACTATCAGAAGTGTGGGAAATTAGATTAACAATGATAAAAATCAAAGACAGAATGATGTTACATGCTTCTTAGCTGTGGGTTTTTTAAATGCCAATGATATACTTGCCTCAAAAATTAGTGCCTTGTTTCAGGAAAACCTCAAGAGGTGTAAAATTAAAGCAGTGTGATTTATACTACTTGAAACAATTGGACCCAGTAGAGATACTGGGAGAAGCATCTCGGTGCTGCTGGCCCAGTTTTTAAGAAAGTCCAATGGCAACGTGAGTGAATACGCACCTAATAAAAGGTATTCAGAAAACCTTAGTGAACTGTAAAAGAAAAGTTGAATTCAGTCTTGCACTGAGGACCTAAGTTAGCTTTTAACTACTTTTAACTACTGAACTGTAGAAACTTGATTGTACTTCTGTTGAAGTCAGTACAGCTTTGACACGTTAAGGAAATGAAGCACAGGTAGGTCTATTGTTCTCATTCTGACTAATTGCATGTTTAAAATTAGACATTCATTAAAGAACACTTAATTGAAGTACAGATCTGCAGTGGGAAGAGGATTAGTTCCTCCAAAAGTGTCATTATTCACTCCTCTGCATATAAGCAAAGCTTCTTTTCTGGCTCTGTGTCCTATGTGGTAGGTCAGAGAAGATAAACTTTTACAGGGGGCACAGTGGCTTCAGCTCACGGAAGCTCACATTATGGCCACAGAGTTTACCTTGCACCAGAGTAAATTGGTGTAATTCCCTTCATCATGAATTATCTGTCAGAGACCTACTGAGCAAACCTCCTAGGAAACTTTATGCAGCCTGGAAATATTTACTATTTTTTAAATTTTCCTAATATGTAGCAGAAAGAAATAAAATTAAATTAATGTAAAACCCAAGAAATTCCATGTTTTACACAAATCAAACACTGATAAAGGCTAAGATGCTGACATGCAAGGTCATAGCAGCTGTGCTGAGACTTGGCTTACCCCCAAGGTTGCCCTGACATTCCTCATGTTATTTATAATTCTGGAAGTTAAGAGCAGATTTATTTACTTAATAGGAGGCTCGATCTATTGCTCCAGAGCTACCTTAGTAGAAAGACTGATATACATCAAAGGCCGATGTTTATGGATAGCTGAAAATGTAAGGCAAGCAAAACAAAACAGACTGAAGACTCACCAGGAGTTTTGAGATGTATCGGTAAAGAACAACATACTTCTTTTTGCTAGATATTCGCTGTAGATTTAGGTGAAGAATGTGATTTCATCCAACATTTTTGCGGTTAATTTGCAGCCAGGATGTTTATGTAAAGTAAATAGCTGGAATTGGAAGTTTGATTCTTCGCTTACTGGTAATATCTCAAATTTGAAATGCATTTCATGAGTTTAGCTCAGAACCTGCTTTATACACAGCTAGAATTTTACATTCACATCTAGAACTCACTTAGTATCTCTCTCCTAACCCTTATTATTCATTGCCATCCATCTCTTTCACACAAATGTAGAGGAAATAGAAAAAGGTTATAAAATATTATGAAAAAGTAAAATGCATTTACACACTTCAAAAAAAGTGCAGGAGACAACTATGCAAAACCATGAAAAACATTTTAATCTTTGTTAATTTTAGAGGAAATTACAGTATGAAATGACATCATAGCACATTTAGAAAGTAGTCTTCGGTGTGATACTGTTTTAGGGACAGACTAATGCTGTGTATCACCCTAAACTAGCAACTGATTCAACCGAACAGTGATGAGGATGTGGAATACAGTTATTCTGTATGATACTGACCTAGGAAAAACCAGACAATTCAATGTCATGCCAATATATCTTTTTACATCAGATTAAAAGTTCTCAATTTTTGCTACCCTCTTCCTTCTTCAGGTTGTTTTTTTATTTCAGAATGATTGTATTATCTGGAAGATTTTACTGCACAAATGGCCTGGATTAAATTCAGTCAATAAAAAGTGTTCAAGAAAAGTAGATTCTGGTTTTAGAAACCATGTGAAATGGACATTAAATCAGGCAACTCTAATCTAGAAGAGAGACCAGAAAATGAGGATTCAACCAGCTATTACATTTATTTTCTTTTCAAGTATTCCCATCAAATACTGTTACTGGTTGTGGCACTGTTTTTCTTGAATGCTGCTCTCAATCACACTGAAAATTCTGCGGTTCTTTTGCTTTAAATGAAGGTAGCTATGAGAAGGAGCAGTTTCATTTAACAGATTTCTAGAGGAAGCTCTAAGAGAACAGAAGTTAAGCCTGCACGAGAGTAAGCAGCATGTTCATGTAGCATTTGCCTCTGGCTTTAGGCATATACTACCAAAGCTGCTAAGCTTCAGACGCTGAGCATCAAACTCTCAGAGTGAATATTCTACACGAAAATGCAATGAAAAAAGCTAATTCATAGCTATCGATAACGGCTTTGAGTCTTACTTATTCGCAACCATGCAGTTGCAGTCTCAAGCCATGTGATTTCCAACCTGCCACAGGGTCTTACAATTTCGTGAGCTTTTTCAGCTTTGCAAAGGTCAGAAATCTGAAATGGAACATCATATCTCACAGTAAGTATTTAAAAATGTGCCTCCATTATGTGTCTGCATAGTTTTTTTATTAGAAACAATACTGTGGCCAAGATCTTCATGGATTCTATTCTTTTTACAGAAAATACTGATCTACTCTTTCCCTCAAGAGAAAAAATGTTTGTCAAAAAAATGCACCTTAAACTGGGCCACACAAAAATGATACTTTTTGTGATTAAGGCATTCATAATACATTTTTTTTCTAGTTCAGAAATTCACATTTTACTAATTCTTAAGCACTAAGAGTGTTTTTCGTAATGCCATACCATTGTTAATCAAAAGGTCTCCTCTGTATTTCTTGGAATAAAGCCAAAGCAAAATCACATTATGCCTGAAGGGCAATGCAAATGATCTCTCTTGCTTATCATTTATTTAATTTCAATTTTTTTCAATGAATATTTGAATTTTCTCTCTTAAATTACATTAAAATACTGTTTTATATGCCTACCTCTACCATTCCACTGCCCTCTGCTGGAAGGAATATATCCTATAGCCTATTTATGAAAAAGTAGGCCGTGGGGTTGAGTAGGGCTGGTGTTTCTGGACCCAAAACCTGGGTTTTCCTCCCCTGGTGAAGCCTGCAAGCAGTTGGCTGGTACATGCTGTGTGTATCCACAGGCAGATGTTTGATCGTTATCTGTCTCCAGCACAAATAAACATTCCATTCAAAAAAGTAAAAACACCAAGTTAAGAAACCATGAAGACTGCACAGTTAAGTACCCGAAAGTCAGGAAATGCCAGAGGTAAAGTTTCACATGGAAAGGTGTCTCTAATCCCATGTGCATATGTATTTACAGTGCAGATTTTAATTACATGGAGGAAAACCTTATTATTTTTCTGCAAGGTTTAGGGGTGCTCTCAATTCAGGTAGTTTTCAGTATGGTTAGCCATAGGTAAGGATTTGTCTGAACCTATTCTCTATATTAAACTCTCCAAAACAATTTCAGGTGCTTTTCTGCTCTTAGCTATTGGAACCAGCCCATCTATAAGCATAAGATGCAAGTTAAATTAATTCATAAACAGACTGAACACACAAAGTCAATTTGAATTGTTTGAATACTCTGATCTTTAATTAACAAATTATTTAGTAGAATAATACATTTAGCCACCACTTACTACCAAGCCAAATAACTATTCGTAACTAGCATTTTGCATAAGCAAAGGACAATTAAATCAGGACTTGCCTCACTCCGTAACCACATAACTGCCTGAAGTGAATGACAGATGAATTACAATCACTCATACAAACACAAAACATTAAATGAAAACGAGCAGATCTCTCTAATGCACTATCATTGTAAAAAAAAAAATCAACAAGGCAATACTGATTAAACATTTATCCTGCTGCATTTCAAAATTTTTCCATTTTTTTGACTGGTGCAACTTCTCACTGAAAACTAAATTACTTTCAGGTCAAGAGGCTGTCAAAAGAGACTGGGAAACAAACAGTGAACAGAAAGGAAAATCTTCCTATATTTCTTACTTCTGTTTTTTATTTAGCTTGCAACAACAGATCTGGAGACCACTTCTCTTATTCTGATTTCATTCTGACCAACAGAAGGGAAAATGAGAATCAAAGATCTCACTTGTTTCAATTTGAGATATTCTCACTAACTAAGAGGTATTTACAGATTAGCAATAAAAAATGATATGTGTGCTGCTAGGTTCAAGGTAGTATGTAACCTGTAAGTGACAGAGCTATAGATTAGAGCTATACAAATAGATTTTATTTGTAAAATCATTTACATTTATTTTGTCTACAGTTTTGCTATAAGACAACTGAAGATAGTCACAAACTACACACAAGAAATATTTTCATTTAAAATCATACCCAGCATACAATCCAGTCATTCAAGTTTTCATCAGAAACCGGTATTGTTGTTCACTTGCAGCTGCTTTTTGTCAGACTAAATTTTATTTTACAGAGCATTACAGTAACATGAGTAAACTCCTCCCGGCAGGAGTTTGTTACGGACTGGAGAAGCCCTTCTCCTATATTACCTGGAGGCAACACAATGTCCCTTGGATCCAAGTGGATGTGGTGGGAAAATCTAATTAAATGGATTCTTTTTTTCTGGGGCCAGTGGTTTTTGCATTGCTCTGGAGCAGAAATGCTAATAAAGCAGTGATAGACCCAGCCGTGTTTTGCTGCCGAGGAGTCAGAGTACAGAGTACAGAGTACAAACACAACATGCTCCCAGACCTCGGACGGGGAGACGTGTGTGATCCGGCATCACCAGCACAGTCGGGCAGTGTAAGTTCGAAGGCTTCAATCACAGACCTTTAAGGTTTGTTCCTATAATTTAAACCCATGAAGGAAACCAAAACCGTCCCAGCTTCCTTTGCTGAGGGAAATTCGTGATTTGGGTATGTCTGTTTGACACGCACTTACCCGTTCCTCCGGGTCCCAGAGCTTTCCAGCAAACGAGCCGCAAAGCTGTTCCCCGCTTGTTCAGGCAGGAAAATCTCCTGGTACAAGAACATATTTTTCTTTCCCTTCAGTTGAACCTTTGCCCATCTTCACGTAGTGGGCCTCACTTTAATAGAGGGATTATTCCCTGTGTATTTAAATACATAGGAAAAAGGAAATTGTCTAGAAGTACAGAGTGATCTCATTGCTGTATCACTTTTCCCACCAGCCTATTTTGGAGGCAAAGGCAGGATCCTGGGGCTTGCAGCTCAAAGCTTCTCGACCTAAGAGACTGATCGTCCTTTTGTTCCCTCTCTTGGTTCTCAGCACAGTGAAAATGAATCAAGAAGCCTGTAAATGTTTTGAGTAACATAATATTTGAATGTTAACGCACGCTATGTTGCCTTAATTAGTGATTTCCTCGACAACTTGGTGACATCAGGGAATGCAGTGGAGTGCAGTGAAAACTGATGAAACGGAACAATCTCGGTCTTAAATCTAAATGAAGTTACATGGATGTGTACAGAACTGGCATGAAAATTATGTTTGAAAACAAGACCAAAAAACGAAACAAAACCTCAAACTAACTAGAAGGTAGTGGGGAATGAATGTTTTAAAAGGAGATTTTCATTTCCAGAACCAATTTTAATCTTCAATGGCTAAAGCCAGGCATGATAGTGTTAGGTAACCATTAGTCTTATAACAGCACCTTACAAGCACCGACAGGTGTAATAATAAATAAGATTTCTCACATTTCTGTCTCACAATACAAGAAAAATGCATTAATTTCTGGAAGCTTTGGGAAAGACATGGGATTATTCTTGCATACATTCTTGCATCCTTATGTGAATAAGTTATTAAGGGGACCTATGTTAAAGAAATGAGCTTCGTTATTAAAATATTTTGTTCTAGGGTCATGAGGCATGGAATAGAGAGCAGTCTTCTGCCATGAAAATTCTCTTTTTCTCAGAAGCACCTGTTGGTTCATTGCTTGTATATTTCAATGAACTATAGCTTTCATGAGACTGTCTTCAAAAGAAGAATCTCCCTCACCAGTACCTTGAACTGGTCTAAGTTCTGAATCCCAACCCCAAAATCTTCCAATTGCCTTGGAAGCTTGTACATGCAGCAGAACACCAGGCTGGTGAGCTCTTTGCAGTCTGTGTTGCTAAGGAGACCAGGAGGAGCTGATTTTGGAGAGCACTGTAAGTACATTTATATAACAAGGAGTTGCAGGTTTCGGTGCCACAAGTATACGGATTTCTCCAGTAACATGTATTGGATATATTTGAGAGGGTTGGTTTTTTTCACCCCCCAAAAATTTTATTCTACCTGGTAGAATAAATGGAGAAATATTTGAGACAACTTTAAGGGTGTTTTTCATTTTTTTGTATTTATTTATTCTTGATTGAATTCTATCATAGATTGAATTCTATGATTCTATGATTCTTGCTTTCACACTGTTTGGGTAATCAATAGTATTGGACAAGCCAAAAGATTCTAAAGATAAGAACAGGCTTAATCTAAGCCAGGCCCATACGAAATACTTCCTGAAGGTTGTACACTTCTCCAGACTCATTTGCGTGGCCAGCCATCAGCTGACAGGCAGCAACCAGCTGTCCAGTGAGGATTCATACCTCTGATCCATGAACATGCCTCTTTCCTCACCTAGTAAGTAAAGAGGTTGGGCTGACCATGACATAATAGCTGCTACCCAGTGCGGACTAGCTAGTGTTCTTGCCTATCCTTAATTTTCAGGTACATTGGATGACCAGGGTTGTTCAAGACAAAACAATTTTTCTAAAGCATTCTGCCTCTCTTACCCTGGTTCAATTTTATCTAGCTTTTTCCATTTCAGCTGTACATTCTGACATGGTATTGAAAAGGCCATACTTCTCACATTTGGTTGAAAGAAGATGTAGAGGTTTGTAGCTTATATTCATGGATTTCCTATTACATAAAAAAAGAAATAACCCTAGCATACTAATAATTTCTATTTCATTTAATAATTGCAATGCAATTTAATAAAAGATTGGCATTTAAATGGATTTTTCTTTTTTTGTTTGGCATTTCACATGAAAACATACAGACATGTTTGTATATTGGGAAACATGTTTGTATATTGGGAAAGTACCTGCTTTTACCACCAATGTTGTCTCATCAGCTTTGTAGTTAAATCAAGAGTTTTGCTAAAACACTTATTGAGGGGAAGTTAATTTGAAGAAATTAATTTTGCATTTAGTTCCCAAAATTACTGGCATTGTGGGATTATAAAACTACTGCTCTAAGAGCACTGATTTCATATTGGAATGTACTAGTAGTCATATTAATATATCCATTACAGAAATAGGTGTGAATAGTTCAATCTATTCACTTCTTTACAGAGATAAATAAGATTCTGCCTAAATATGGGAGACACAAATTTCTTACAACTGGCTACTAAAGTTGAAATTAATAACAGCTGCACACACTTTCCTGCTTCCCATGTTGGTTGGGAAAAACATTATTTTCCGCTCCCTAAAATCCAGATTTGCAAACAAAAGAAATCATAGTCCTTCTGTCAAGATCCTGCAGTTGCAGAATAAGATACTTCAAACTATATTCATTTTTGATGTATTATCTTGGTATTTAAAAACCCTAATGAAAGCAGGAGCCAGATACTGTAGAAACACATGCAAAGTGACAGCATCTGAGTCAAAGTACTTACAGACTAGTGGAGGGTGTCACAAGCAAAGGCTGGAAGAACTGTTTCCCTAATATCTTATTTGTTCAATGGCAGGAATTAGAATTCGTTAGGCTTTATAATCCCCAAGTGATTTAAAACAATTAGAGAAGTATTATTAAAGAAAAATTGTTCAGATGTATATTGCTAGTTCTGTGTTGAAGGAGTTGCCCACATCAGAAAACAGATTTAGCCCAACCTGTATAAAATAAGCCTATATGACTCACAGCACCTTGTTGAAGACCAGTGGTGCTGTACTGGATCTAAACGGAAGGGCTTTTATATGATAGTAAGCTCTGTCTGTTGTGAAACCTGAGAAGAAAGTATTTAGATATGAGAATATGTCCTGCATGCTGAAAGGCGCAAACCAATCTTTCCCAGAACAGGCAAAATAATAGTGGACAAAACTCAACTTCTATATAATGCAATAAAGGCTTCTTAAATCCAGTTGTTACTAAATAAAGTGCCTTACTTTGGCGCACTTTGCTTCTATAGTGTTGTGGTTACAAATAATAGATTGTTTCCAGTTTGTTGGATAAATCCAATGTATATTTCCAGTTATATTAAAGAGGTTGGATGGGTGGCAACCAAGAACATTGTATGTTTTCCTCACTCTGGCTCCAGTACTCTGAGTCAGATTGAAACTTCTGGAAAGGAGAAGGAAGGGGGTAATTGCTTCTTTCCTCCAAGGGCAAGCTCAGCTCTGCAGAACTTTTTGAATGCAGAGTGGAAAAGGCAGTGAGAGAAACAGTAAGCAGCGTGAATACAGACTGGGATATTCCTGAGAGGACCAAGCTGCTTGTTTGCCTGCGGTGTGGTGCTGACTCAAAGCTGAGCTCTGGAAGAAACAGAAGAGAGAACTATTCCTAAGAATGTAGAGAAGACTTAAATGTTTATTTCAACCCCCAAATTCACTGCCAGCAGCTAGCCTTGGAGAAAGGACACCCATCCTGCAAGAAACATTGGTTGGGACTGATCTTTTCATGCTTCCCTCATCCAGTAGGTCTGATGTTCCCTAATTCCTCAGTTATCATCTTCAGCTGTGTTTGCTTCTGTGCCAACATCACAAGTAGCATTAGTTCGGAGTCTTTTGTAGCTTACACAAAAGTGTGACAGAAAGATAGTGGAGTGGTTCTGCTTCAAGATTTTGGCAAATTCAGCATGCAGAGAGCAGAGAGCCCTAAGTAACAAGTAACCCCAGGCTGGAATGTCAGGACCCAGTTATCCACTGTGTTCTGCTAAGGCATTTGTTATTAAGCTGCTCTTCACCTGACAAGGATTATAGGATTAGAGGAATAGGAAACGATGACACTAAGCAGTTCAAAGGGCAGCTGCATCAAACAGCAGGTATCACAGACTCTGCTGAAGATAGTCTATCATCGAAAGGTTTGAAATATAAAATTCTTGTGGCTAACTCATCTGTACAGTGCTCAAAGCCATTTTTGTCGTATTCAGCGTCACAAAGAACAATGTTGTAGTGGCTGACTGGGCCTTGGAAAGAGTTCTTGAAAACAGAATATTTTCCACTAGAATTTCTGTGTTGCCCAATATTTAGTATCTGTGCATGATCAAGCCATTAGGTTTCACAAGCATTCCATTCCTATGGATCATTAGCCTAAATTTTAAAAGATGCCAGATTTACATTTGTTTCCTTGTGGAAAGGGGTAAAAGAAAAGAGACTGATTATTTTTTATTAGCTCTTTTTTATTTTCACCAACTACTTTTTTATTATTTTTTTATTCTGATCAGGACACAGATGAAACTACTAAATTAAGGATTTTCGGTATGATTTGCTGAATTTAAATTAATCTGTATGTGTAACCAAGAAAAAAAAAGTTAGACAATAGGTCTGCATTATCAAGCAAATTAAAAAATCCTGTGCAACAGACACTAATGAACATGCACAACACTTTCATAGATATCTGAAGTAGCCTATGAGGAATAAGCTTTGATCCTTGCCCTTCAAGTTGACTTTTAATTTGGTAGTCATAGGAATCAGATCACTTGTGGCCTCAGTCTATCAAAATGTTTCATCCTAATAAGAGTGTAGGAACAAATCCTAACCAGAGTAGTAATGCGTTCACAGCTATATGTTCTACTAAATTCTGTCTTGAAGGACCATAGAACCTAAGAAGAGATTAAAATTCATGATTCAGCTCATTTGCATTCCTGATGACAGATGATTTCAGGAAGAGTGGTAGTGAGATGATACTGGAGTTGTGAAGGAAAACAAACCATTCAACAATTAAAAAACAAGACCAGAATTTGTTACCAGGGCATTTTTCAGAAGAATAACTATGTAATCTTTCTGGTAAATCATCGTCTTGTTCTAAAGTTTGTTTCTGTTTTCCAAAACCATGAGATTTAACAGATTATTTCTTTTAGAGTTAATAGAGATTCGGGAGGAAGTTTTCAACAACATCTAAGTTATTTAATTTTCAAAATTAACATGTTGATAATCTGAGGCGTACGTGCAGTTATAAATGATCTTTCTGTCACCAAATCCTAATACTTTCTTATAACACTTTCAAACTAGTCCTTATACCTGGCAAAAGACATATCTCAGCTTCTAGCAGGGAGGAAGGTTGTTGCCTGCACAAACACTTTTACTGGATTAGTTACTCTCCAGACAAGTCCTTTTCTTGGAATCTTCTTTATCCAGATTCACTCTTTCCACCAGAGAAACTTAAAAGTGAAAACAGAAGTTTAATCAAGGGAAGAAAAAGTTTAAGTTTTTAATTTCAAGATTGTAAAAGTTACAAAAGTGAAGGAAACCAAAAAAACATAATTACAAATTATATTTGACAGTATTATACCTTGTGCCTTGGGGGATGACGTGATTCTTACTGAAGGAACAGCTTCGTACCACTCCATGCCCATCCTTGCTACTGCTCATCATATGCATTAGCAATAGTTTGAAGATCTGAACAGTTACCACACTGCCAGAGTTCATCAAAGATTTTTGTGATTTATTTTCTCCCTTTCCTCAGAACAGAATCTTGCCCCTCTTTCTCTCTTCTTCTCTGACATTGTTATTGCGTAGGAACTGCTTCTGGATCTACACAATAATGACTGTGTTGACTCCACTCCTCCCACCCTGTCTTTCAGAAGAAGCTATAACAGGAGTTTTAACTTTAGGTAATTGGTGAGTATCTGAAATGCATGGGATCACCCACAGTGTTAATGCATATGGATGAGTATTGAAAGAGAAAGAAAATTTACTTCCAATGACTGTAGTTCTTCTGCATTCTTCTTCTGTACTCTGTCCAAGCCTGTCCTGCAGGCGCTCCTGTGGTCAAAGGGAACTGCCCTCTTACCTACCTGGCAAACAGGAGAGGCACTATGTGTGCCCTTCCAGCACTGTGAGGGCAAAAAGTGTGTACTGCTTTAATAAAACCTATTATCACTCACTACAAAACTTTTCTCTCTTATATTCTTATTTCATCATATGTGCAACAACATTAATATAAGCCTGGTTTCTAGACAGCTTCACTGTACATGTGCTGTAGATGCTTTAACTCTGGTGGTGCGCATCTTTATCTCCTGTAGAGAGAAACTACTTTGGTGGGCTCATAACTACTCCTAACATAACACTCTATTCATCTGGGCAATCTCTTCATAGAGATGGGTATTACCATTTAATTTTCTGGCAGTTGAAACACACACATATTAGAAAATACCGAAGTGGACTTGTTCCATGATTAAACCAAACTAGAACTTGAAAATCCTGGCTAGTGACTATCAGGGACCGAAGATCTCAACATTTCCAACTTAACATAGTGAAGGTGCAGAAGCATTTCCAATGTCAGTTTAGAAGACCTGACCCCCTCAGAGCTGGGTTCATCATCCTCCAGCATTGACAATAAAGATGGATTAGTAGTCAGTATGAGTGCCAATGCCTCTTGACTGTTTGAAATCCTCTTGACTACCTGGATTAAAAAATAAGCCACTGCCTAGGCAATACTTATGCAGGTACAATTCACACTCTGCCTGTGCCCAGGAATTAAAAGAACAGCAACTTCAATATCTGTTTAAAACTTGACCATAGGTGTCTATGGCAAAAATATGCTTGCTGAAAGATGGGTAAACTATGAAACTACGTGCAGAAAATGGCAATGTCATGATAGAAATATGAAGGTAAAATATTAGTTAACTGGAATGGAAATTACAAGGTAACATGGGGAGAAAGGGCACAAACGGTACTGCGTGGTCAGAGCTGAGTGCAACCTTCATATTGTTTTACAGAGCTGGAGAAATGAATATGAAACAGACCAAAACAAAGGAACTCTCCCCTAAAAGCTGTGAATAAAATAATATGCAAAGAGTTTTGTTTTGGGAAAATTGTTTCATTTCACTGGTTAAGTGTTTTGATTCAGCTGAGTAGCTGAAACAATGTAAAGGACATGGGAATGTGGAGGAAGAACAGCTTCCAGGTGTATCTAAGGCAAAACACAGTCTGACTTAAGCATCTGCAACATAAAAATCACTTCAGAATGTGAATATGCATGTAGACAACACTCAGAAGAGAAGTGCTTTACTTTGCATGTCTCAGCTGAGGGGGCTTATGGAACATTTCCAATTTGACTGACAAAATATGTCCATCTAAGCCTAACTTTCAGCACGACTTAGACTTTTAAGTGCTAAAGTCTGTTCCAAAAATGACACTTATACTTAAAAAAGAGTCTTAGTAACTATTTCTTAATGCAAATGTTGTTGGCTATAGTCTTGCTCCAATAGGATTTAAAGCTTTGCTAATTCAGATCTCCAGCAGTAATTGTTTCCCACTCAGCAGGCACTACCACACAACTAAATCCATTCTTCTTTTGAAAATTCAAAGCAAAGAGAAGGTTGAGGGCAGCCCATGGCACTGATGAAAAACCACAAATTAAGTAACTGAATGAGAAAAAGAGGAGGCATTTGGCAAAATTTTTCTTTCACAATAACCCACACAGAAACTTGATTTCATTTTTACACCAAACATTCAGAGGGTTTGAAATCTAGGTTATTCAAAACTAGAAAAAGGTCTTCAAACAGGTTTGTTCAATCATTTTGGGCCAATATTTAGTAGGACCAATGCTGAAAGGCAAAGCCGGAAGACCTCTAAGTTCCAGACAGATGAAAGAGCAAAACCTCTTTTGTTTAGAGGTTTCCATTGCAATTGCCCTTCCCTGTATCTAAAATGTAATTTTCTTTGATCGTGTACATTTGAAACCCAGAAATCAGAAAAAAAAAAAAAAAAAAGAATAAAACAGACCTGTTCACCAAACAGTAGGAGAGGACCCAAATTCTGGAAGTTCTGCAGACATGCAAGTCTAGCATGCCTGGAAGTCAAACAATAACTCCAGAGAACAGGCGCAATATTCTGGTCTTGCTTGCCTATAGATGCTTGTATTTGTATGTTTGGCTATGAATACTGGATGCTGCTCAGTGTTGCATGTTGGACTGGATGACCTCTTGATGTCCTTTCCAGCTTTGTGCTTTCATGGTCCCATGATTACGGAATGACTACGATGGACGGTTTTACTTCAAACTGTTTACAAGAATTCGGCTATAATTAAATACTACCATTATACACCCAGCTATTTGCAAATGTTTAATTAAAAACCTGTCATTGTATCTTAAGTAAATCACCTGGACACAAACTGGTCCACACCATTTCTGGCAAATGCACGATGTCATATTATTTCAGTGTGAGGTTATGCAGTAACAAATCTTACTTAGTTATTTGACAGCACAGTAAAACTCTTCTCTGTGCCACTGATAGTCCTGGAAATCTCTCCCTTCCCACATTCGCATTAAGAATGCAGGAGATATTTCAAAATACTGATCTTATGCTTGTGCCATGTCACATTATCAATCAAATCAATTTAACTCGTGTCTAACAGTCACCGGAACTTGCTCCTAAAGTTGCTGCTGTTCTCTGGTCAGCTGCCGCTAACCTACTCTGTCAGGTAGAGCTGAGCTGGAGGCTGACATTCTTTTAAAAATTAGTATTTCATAGGCTTCACTTCTAAGACATTTTTCATGCTCACTGGAAATCTTATAAGTTTGGGGTTTTTTTTCTGTTTTCTTTCATCTGCATGAAGATGTTTCATGCAAAGATAAAAATCCCAAAAGCAGAAAAATAAAATGGTTGCTCCTTTCCAGAAATCCTTTCAAGTTCTCCTGTTTTATTTTTAGCAGTCTTTATACAAAACCACACAAACTGAAATCAGAAAATTTCAGTTTTATCTAAAGTAAATGGCCTAATCAATTATACATTTTTTACAATTGTTCTTCAGAGGAAATTCTGAATTTTTAATATTTCATTCTGTATTGTAACAGAAAATACTGAACTTGTGAAAAATCTGCTAAAAATCTGGTTTGTTCCCAATTCACATGAAGCTCTCATTTTACCTGCATAATACATACATTTCTCTTTAAAACTTTAATAACAGAGTGTAGTCTAAATATGTAATTTGTTAATTCTCCCAAGAGCAAATTAGTCTTTTTGCCACATTCAAAATTATACCAATCTTCTTTTTCCTAAGAAAAACTTCTCAGTATTTTTTAAAGCTATAAAGAAAATCTATCATTCCTACAAACCCCACTTTTCACTGTAGTCTTATCTTCATTTACAAAAGCTAATATAACAGTCATCAAATAACTCATATATATATCAATGAAGTCAGACCTGAGAAATATCAACAGCAGATGAGTGGGCTGTGGCTGACTCTATATTCAAAATACAAAGAGTTGGTTGTGGAGAAGAGGTAAAAGTGCTTGCAGTGTACAATGTTTGGGTGTTGAAATGTGAACAAAGGTTAGGTACATTGCTGCTTTGTTTTATTTTCTCTTTTTTTTTCCGCTTATACCCCCCTCCCACACAAACATCCAAACACAGACATATTCTATCCCAGAGAACTTGAAAGTGATTCTTAAGTGTTACTGTTGGCACTGTCTGGTTGAATTGCACACTAAACTCATTAGCTTTTATTCATCAGCAACACAACCATTTATATCTGTTCTTCTGAATCCTTCAAAATACCAGGCTCTGCACACGCAGATGTGAAAACTCATCTACAGAAAGGTATCCCCATATTACAGTTTGGTTTACCCAAAATGTAATCAGTAACTCTGGACAAAACTTATTATACAAGTGTGGTTAATCAGAGTTCTTCCACAGCAATTTGGCAACAAATTAAAAAATTACTAAACCTCAAATTTGTGGACTAAATCAACAGAAATAAGTAAGCCCAGCAAAACAGCCTACAAGTGAATTCAGGGTTGATTTGGATAGAAGTCTGGCCAAAAGCAAGGGATTAGCACTTCTTTGAATAATCATGTAGACTGGCAACTCATCCTGTCTTTTTGTTCTGCGTGCCTGTGAAACTTGGCATAATGAGGTCTGAGCCCAGGCCAAATATTCATAGGTATTACAGTAACCCAAAGAATAAAGATTTACAATTACAGAATGATTCTGCAACCAACTACAACAGAAAGTAAATGAATAGCTCTCTTGATGTCTTCAAATCATATCTGAGTGCCTTTTTAAGAACATACGCTTTACCGTAACACCAAGTCAGTACTGGAGTGAGAGAATGAAATTGTATGGCTTATGCAGGAAGTCAAGCAAGATGACTTAATGGCACCAGCTGGTTTAAAAATTTGTTAAATGCAAGACAGAAATAAAAGATACCTATGGGCTACATTTTATCAGAAGGTAGTAATCACTGTGCTGGCTGCTACAATGTGATGACAGGAAAAACAGCTTTGTGGTGCAGAGCCTGGAAAATGCTCTCATGGTTTGTGGGAGTCTTTTGATAAACCAGTGACTATATACAAAACCTAAATTCAGCTACTTCGAAAAATCTATTCACTTCATCATCCTAACAAAATTAATTGCAGACATATGTCTCTTTTTTTTTGGAATGGTATACACTTCGTACTGGATTTAACACTGCTTTTTAGGTGTGATTATCCACTTGAAATCAATGAGAACTGCAGGAACACAGCCAAAGGAAAAGTGATACCAAATACCAGGAGACCCGGGAAGTCCACAGCAATATCCTCTTGAGAATATTGTTAATGGTGACTCCATCTCTCCTTCAGTCAAAACGGCTGCTGTGCTGATACTGAAGCGTAGATTGAGTGATGAAGGGGAGAAAAGGGTAAGTGTGATCATCAATTTGCTTCCAGCTCTAATGAGCTGCGGTGGGAGTGAGCGCTGCATTCTAGCACAGTTGGTCTGGTACAGACTCTGAATGGAGTGGCAAACCAAAGCACTGTCAGACAGCATCAGTTTTGTACTCTGCTGCCTTTCAGGAGTTTAATAACCAAAATAAGGAAAAGCTTTCATGGTTTAGAGAGAATCTGAGTACGGAGGATATAGTATGCATTGCTAGACACACAAGCTGAGAACAGCTGATGAAATAAAGGAGTTGGGCTGAGAGGGTATGACTCTTCTATCTGAGGAAGTAACTGTGTGTATTTGGTTTGGGAAACAAGAAGATTTTACAGAACCAACTATGAAACTCAGCCAATCCAAATCTCTTCTTCCTGACCTCTCATTTGCTGGTTTACTTCCAGAGATAACCAGAAAGAGAGCCCTCATCTGCATCTTCAGGGTTTTCCCCTGAGAATTCTTGATCAGAGAGCAATGAGACTTTGCAGCAAAATGTAGGAGCATGTTTCTAAGTGCCCCAATGCAATAGCTCACCTCAGGGAATTCAGAAAAATAACCTGATTTAAGGACTCTTTCAGGGTAAATCACACGGCTCAAAAATAACCATAGGCTTTGATGAGAACTGTGATTAACAGCATCCCAGTGTCATTTGGCACTGCCCTTGCCACATACCCATTGCAGTTTCAGTGATTTATAGAATGTGTGTCTCTATGATTACACAGTAAGTATAAAACACTTTCTTACAGCTGTTTTTCCATTTTGATAATGCATCAAATATTTTTGAAGGCTCAGATAGGTTTATTTGAACTGCTTTTTTCTGCCTTTTTTTTTTTTTTTGTTTCTGCCAAAACTAATGTCAGTTCATTTCAGATAGTGATGAAGGATGGTAAAAATTCATAACAATGGACATAATGCCAGAAGAACGTGCTTGTGAAGTAGGAGTGGCTACCCAGCAGCACAGGCAATGCATACAGAGCAGTCAGGTGGTGTTCCAGTGAGACAGAAAATCTTGTTATTGATATTTTCTTTCCAGCTCAGAGAAGTCTGCTTTAGCTGGATTGCAAAAAAACCCCCCAAAAAAAACAATTGAGGAAAGTGAAGCAGGCTAGGTAGCTTGGCAGACACTGAAAAGAACGTGTGCATGCACATACTGTTTGTGCATGTGTGTGAGCGGGCACGTGCGTGCAAGTACATGGGTGGATATCTTTTTTTTCCACCGCATTGTGAAAGTGGAGGGAAAGGGCACTGCCCACGCACCCCTCCCAGGACTTGACCCGGTGGCAATGGCCTTGCATTCCTCAGCTGAGAACTGCATCTGTTTGCTTGAGCTGAACCAGATGAAAGCAGCTCTACCAGGATCTCGCTTTGCCTCAGGCCCTTGCTTTTTGAAGGAGCTAACCCTGCTGTTTCTCTTTGGGACTTATTCCTGGTTTGAGAAGACTTGGCTAAAAGGAAAACCTTCCACTTTGCAGTTGCCTTTGTAGCTTAGTAAGGAGACAGCATGTATTTTTCATTTGCAACTTTATTTATTTTAAATATAGCAATAGTTTGAATTTTATGCTTGAAAATTGCAGTTAAATCCCCCAAGCCAAATCAATGCTTTCATAAACTGGAACATGTTCTGCATAAGACAGCTTCTTACAGTTTCATTAGTTAGTAAGAACAAGTTTTAGCTCTACTATTGGTCCAGTATTTCAGTAGCTGGGGCATTAGAGAGTCACATTAGGCAGTTTCATTCCTGGCAGTATCACTGACCAGCTGCTTGGGCAAGTCCTCTCCCCTTCCATTGTGCATCCACCTTCCAAGAAATACACATTTCTGTCTGAAGCTATACGGTGGATTGGGCAGGGTGGGCACTTTCTCTTACATCTACATTTTGTACTGTGTTCAGTATGGTTCTAGTTAAAACAGATCGATATTTTTGTACTAAATGGTGGTATCATTTCTCTGAAGAGGCTGTCACTGAAATATTGAACATATTAATATCTTTCTTGATATGACCACCCTATCACAAAGAAGCCCATTTAGTGGAAGCCTCATGTCAGGTCTCCTGCACGGGGTATGGGACTCTCACAACAGTCTCCCACGAATACTCTCCCAACCAGATCTATATGTTACCATAATGCTGTGCAGTTCTGAAGCATCTCTGGAGTGTTCTGACTCACATCTGCTTGAAACAGTTGGCCAAGCAAACTGTTAACCAGATGCATCTAGCATTTTAGGCCACAGCAGGAAGAAACCAAGGGACGGTAATGCAGCAGGGAGACGTGCAGCCCTTCCCCTATTACTTGTTTTGGTGCATTCGTTAAATGATCTAATGATGCCCTTATGCACTTCATATGTTTTGCAACACAGAGCTGCCAACACACATCATACGAAGACACAATTGTGGGAGATATTAGCAGAGCTCCCCACATACAGAAGAGTGTACCACCACGGCATTTTTATATTTTTTCTATATATTTTTCTTGCAAGAGAAAAACTTCAAAAAAACCCTTTTTGCTTCCCAAGGTAGAAATATTCCATGGGAACATCTCTGTATGTGAAAACACGTATACACACAAAGAAAGCTTTTTCATTTAACCTGTATTTCACTCATCACAACCACAGTTCATTCTAAAGTGTAATCCTTCTGCTTCTGAGACCAGCTGGATCTTTTTTTTTTTTCATTGGAAGAAACCAAGGCTGAGTCAAATGGTTTCAGTGGCTTTTTGTTCTTTTCTAGTGTTGTCTGGAAGCAATTTTCTCAAGCTTTGTAATTTATTTGTCATCTTCCTCAAAATCCCCACGCAAGAAAGAATGAGAGCCTTTCTTTGGAATTAAAAACAAACAGAAGAAACCTTGACATTTGATTTTTGCACATATCTTTCATATCCTGAGTGTAATAAATAGATGTTTAAAGCACTGATGGCTGGGAGCTTGAGGAAAGGAAGTCATGACTGAAGTCATGTCTTCTGGAGAACAGAAGTGATGGTGTCTCCAGGGATTCAGTCATGCATTACCTAACGAAATGCAAGCAACTACATGTTTTTATTTGTAATATCTAACATAAAAAAGGAGAGTATGTGTCCCAATCTTTAACCTGATCTTTAAAGGTTGCTTCAATACTCACATACCAACAAAACAACTCTACAATAAAAATAAAATCCGACAACATTGTCCTCTCTTACAAATGCCATTTTCTTCTGTTTTGTTTCTTTTTTTTCACAGACCGGCTAAAGAGGTTAATGGTCTCTTGGGCACACCAGAAGATTAAGCTTTGGTAATATAAGACCAAACAAGAGACAGAAAAAACCAGATTCAATGCTGAAGGTCCCTAAAAGAAAAGAAATTCCTTATCTTTGGTTGTTCTTCCTCTTACTTTTTTACTCGTTTCTTCTTATTTCCTGATCCAGTTCAAATGCTTCCACTGAACAGAGCTGTGGCAGAACGATACAGGGAATAAAACTGTTTCTGAAACATGTAGGTTCTAAATCATTCTTGCAAAATAATCTGTATCTTCAACTGCATCTGGAAACTTGCACAGACATTTGTGAGAATTCAGTTTGGCCTGCCTGTATGCTGCCAAGAGGCAGTATTTAAGTGTCAGGTGTCACAGTGTGTACCAGATATGGTTTCTGGATTGATTTAAAGTTCAGTCCCTCATAATACGTGCAAACAATCTAATCTCAAAATGGAAAAAGCCGTGGTCTGTGTTCAAAGCAGACCAGAACCATCTGCAAATCAAAGATGGGGAATAGCTTTCCGCAGCAATACTGGAATGGGATGATTTTACAGCAGCCTGGCATCAGCACTACAGGATTTGGTAAACATGAGTTATGAAAAACAGAACCATTCAGTAAGAGGAACAGGTATAGTCTCTCCATATATCCAATTACCTTCTATAGCTTACCAAGATTTTCTCAGGCTTACTGGACTGAATGCTAGTCAATTAGCTAATATCCATGCACAATTTGTTTTCAAGGACAGACACAATCACTCCCAAATATTACAAACAAATAGTGGCATTGAACTAATTTTTTGCTACCTTAAATTCAATTCCAGAGAAATCCTAGATAAAACAATAATCATGGTCTTCAGCCATTTTGTTGCTTCATAATGCCTTTCTCACTGAAAATATATAAAAGCAACAAGCTGCATATTTCCCCCTTAATCCCTGTGCATTCTCGAATTTTCCTCCATTACCCAAGCATGGATATTCTTGTCTTTCACTAAAAAGTCATTTTTGTAACTGAAGCTTAGGTGGAATTATAATGTCGAATTTACATATCTGACAACATAAAAGCCTATCAATCTCTTGCTGTTCCATGTCATATAATCCTTTTCATGGAGGAATCAAAAAGCGTCTAAGATGCCTACCTACACTACTCCTACTGGAATCCTCTTTTAGAGTCTCATACCTTTGGTGGTTAGAAACTTTATTCTAATCTCCCGCCTAAGTTTATTTGTGCCAAGTTTAATAGTTATTCTCTTTTTCTGGTATAAATGCACCTCCTCAGTGCATTTATAGAGAACAAATGTTATTTCTTCTCAGCCTTCACTTTGCTAGGGTAAACAAACCCAGCTCTTTTTCTCATTTACTGTAACAGTCTCTCCATATCCTTGATTGCCACTGCAGGCCTCCTTTAGATCTGTATTTCATTTCAACAAATGCACCTAAAAAATAAGCAAGTGAACTGCATGCAATTTTCTAGATGAAGGCTTCCACAAGCTACCTGATCTTTTCTAGAAAATACCTCTCTGGATACAGCCTGGGATTGTGGTTGCCTTTTTTTTTCACAGACACAACAAGTAGAGGACTTGAGGCCATTTTCCAGGTAACTAACCTATGCTAATTTTCTTCTCTTCTTTCTTGTTACCAGATACTGAATATCCATCCTACAGAGGAAATTCTCATTATTAACAAGATGAGTAATTTCTACTACTAAATTTCATTTCATTTTAAGTTAATACAATTCTTCCTTAACAGTTCCTCAAAAACCCCACATGAATTAAAAAGACTCTAAGTTTATAGAGAAAACGAGGTAGGGAAGTTGAGTGACTTGACATCAAAGATAGTATTAGAAAGATGATTCAGGGTTTAAAACTTGCTGTTTCTGGTACTTAAATCATACTCTTTTTGTATTTTTCATCGTTTCAAATTTTTAAATTACTTGGCTGACAGAGAATATTCTTCATAAAGCTGGACAGGAGGGGGAACTGCGGCCTCCTTTCTCTAGTTCCTACATTAAAATGTGGAAGTCTATACAACTTTTTCTTTCCTTTTTACTCCCATCTAAATACGTGTATAACCCAAAACCCATGGAAGTCAAATGGCTTTAAGTAACAAAGTAGTTAGTGACTGAGAATTGCTGCAAGATGTCCTAGGACATTATTCTTTAATGAGTTACTGCACTCCTGGCTGTGAGATCTGAAAAGAATGTTGATCAGCGTGTTGGTATATCTTAGTAAGAAGACTGATGTCAGGAATTAAAGTTTGAGGAAACGGAACATTTTTAATATCCCTTTTTTAATCTTTTTTTCCCTCTACTTTTATGTTTACTAGATGTTGCAGATAGGCTTTTGTTCATATCATTGAGCACAAAGTATATAAAACAAACCACATTAGACGAGGGGTTTACATCAACATCTTGCACTGGAGACTGATATTATTTGCTGTAAGTGAAGGTATTCTTATTCTGAATTGAAAATCGTGTCTGCTTACAATTCATGATTCACTGGTGTTATTCTATAAAATAATCATGCTAAATACAGGTTGATATTAAATTTTGTGTCCTTTTTCTGAAAGCTCTGTGTTACTTTGACAGTTTTTTTCTGTTGTTTAGATGAAGGGACATCAGAATCCAGTGGTTACATGTATAAGCCTCTATTTCACTACAAGCCATTTAATTTCACGGTGTACTCTGTAGATGTCTGCCAGTTGTGCCAGTTGTGGATATCAAAAAAAAAAAAAAAAGGTTTTTTTTCAGTACAAGCCACTGTGCATGATAGAACGTCCTTGAGGGAGTGTGGATAATGTTGAACACGTTGTCTCTAGCTTATATTTTCAGTAAGCATGAAAAATCTATGTCTAAATTGCAAGAAGGCCACTTTTTCCCGTGCCCCCAACAGGAGATGTCTCCTGATTATTCATTCTGCATGTATGGCAAATCAAGCTTCTGCAATATTGCTGCTTGAGCCCTCTAGAAAGTATTTCTTGTCCCTATCATGGATTCTTAATTCTTAGAAAAATCCTCACATATGCTTTTCTTATGTTCTTATTTTGTAGGCCATGTGTAATTGCATGAGAGCCTTTAATAAAATTCCAGGAACTACTAAGAACTCCTAAAATTCGTTGCATTTTCCTGTGAAAACCCTAGGGCCCTGAAAAAAAATTAAATCATAATAAGATGAAACATTATCTCCCTAGAAAGGTTTTCAGTTGTACGTAAATGTGCATTGTGTCTGTTTGTTACTTTTAACGGCATATTGCTGAGTCTCCATGATAAACTGTAAAACTGTATAAAATTTCTCTTTTTGTAGGTGAAGGAAATTTTTTACAAAGCAACTTAAATAATTTTTGTTCACATAAAGTTCAGCATTTCCAGCACTTTCTCATATACAACAAGAACTTTCCGGGGGGATGTATTTGAGACAGTTGAGTCTTCATGTAAACAAGACATTTTAACCTGATAAAATCTATATTTTGCCCTTGTTCTACCGAATCTATTCCAGTTTGCTATTTACCTATATATTTAGTACAAATAAACCCTTAATGGAAACTGCTATATCTGTGTGACTGGCGTGGTTTTGGCCTCAAACCAGCATTGGTATTAGCATGTTTCAAGCTTATGAAGTGCAGTAGTCCCCGGGTTTCCCTCTTGAGTGACTAAATGAGCACATCAAGAACAGACAAGTATAAAAAGTAAGACTATTTTATTGCTGTTTTCATTTTGTAATGTTTCCTATATGAAGAGTGAAGTGATACTTAAATTTTCTGTAGTTGTCCTCTATATTTCTAGAAAACCTTTTATCTGCCTTGCACTCTAGTCTATGCAGTTGAGAGGTGATCTGAAGGCAGGGACCTTGAGTCAAAGATATGGCCAAGGCTATGTCTTATTCACTGTTTGATTTTTAAGGAATCAGTGTTGTTTAACATGAGCTTCCACAAGACAACCGTATCTGATCAGCTTCTGCTGGAGCCTCTAAATGTGCAGCCCCCCACATGGCCTTTCTCGTGCCTGTCAGTGGAAGGATTCATTGCAGACTCCAGTATGGGCTGCAGCAGATCCTACCTATGCTCTCTCTTTTTTGTTTTCTCATTGCACATGAAAGCAGTCAGGGGCCCTTATCACTAGAAAGAACATTATGAAATGAGAAATTATTTAAAAGTTATTATGAGACCAGTTTTTATTTAACTTCACATATTACAGTTTTTATTCCAAAGATACTTCAGCTCCTTTAGAAAGTAAAGCAGAAAACTAACCTCAGTTAAATCTAGTCAAAATTTAATCCATTAATTGTAAAGTATTATATATTTGAAATTATCAGTTAAAATCTATTTTTCCGTCTCATCAATAGGGCTAAGACACTACTCCTTTTCCATCTGCTTCCTCAATACATTAATGAACAACTGAAATAAAAAGCAGAAAGAACGACAACTCATCTTTTAGTGCTTTACAAGAAGAAGCTGCAAGGAAGACCAGGCTTCTGCTTTCACAGTGGATGATCAGTACGTGACTCTAATGAGGAGAGAAAGTAAGCAATAATGAATAAGGAAGCAAGAAAGCTTGCAATAATAGCACAGCTATTTTGAAAAGGAAACATGCCCATTTTGCACTCAGGGAAGAAATCACTCTAGAGGAATCATAAGTAATTTCTTAGTATAATTTGTTTATTCACAAAATGCTTTGCCATACACAAACTGTCAGGAACTACACAGAAACTTCAGCTAAAGAGCTACCATTCTTCAAACAAGAAGCAATTGTGTTTGTTTCTGGTCCTCTCCGACACTCTTCCTAATCTGCTCCAGACTTGCTCCAGATCCTGAGTTTTAAACCTGACAAACACTTTAGCCTCAGGCTCTCTGTGGGAGGAGAGAAATGATTTTTATAAAAGTAAGTCTCCTCTTTCATTTTCTCTGTCACATGGAGGAATCTCATGGATTTAATCATGAGGCAAAAGAAAAATCTTCTATCAAGACAGAGTTCTTACTGTTATGAGCATTCAAATATTTATTAATGATGTCAAACATGAATCCTGGCAAAGATGAACACTCTGTAAGGTTTAAACGTTCTAGAGCAAAGATTATGGGCAAATACAGTGAACAGAAATGAAGAGGCAAGTGCTTAAATATGTAACTGTTTTTTCACATATAGTATATTGGTTTTATCTGCAAATAACTAAACTTGAGTCAATTTTCTGTGGTACAAAGTAAGGAGAAAATTCAAAACACCACCTCTCTTTTATCACATTCCACAACAAAAAATAACGAAGTGTTAAACTAACACAGCTTTCTGAAATCAGATCATGGTAGGAGGTCTTAAGCTTTTAGCAGCTTTCTAGCCTGTAAGACACTGTGCCAGAAATTCTAGATCTAGGTCTGCTGTGACCTGAAATTTAATTGTATAACTGTAGCAAAAGCACTTCTCGCTCATTCAGCCAACCTTCTCACTCTAAGCTTCTTCTACAGTAAACAAGATAACAGTCATATATCACTGACATGAAAGTGTTCTGGTTTTGGTAGTGGCCCTTCCCATAACGATTTAAGGTCTGTATTAATTCTGAGCCATTTCAGAAGTTTAATTCTCCTCCATGAATCTACATTGTAGTATATTGTCCTTAGGAAATGTTTTTTCAAGTTTCAGAAATCTTTCATGATTGAACCTTGTTAAAATGCACACCAAGGTGTAAAACAAACAAATAATGTAGCAAAATCTTTCCTCTAGCTTATTTTCAATAATGATTATATGCAGGACACTATATAGTATACTGTACAGTATTGACAACGAAGTTGTCTTCACACCAAATACAATGAACTGTGTTGAGAAAGAATGAAAGTACAGAGAAAAAATAAAACTATTTTGAACAATCAGTTTCCATGTGTCACACAGCCTCCCTCTATAAAATTATTCAGAATTTTTAAGGATGTTTAAAAAACCCAGTCTCCCCAACATACTGGAATTATACTGTTGTATTAGAATTGAACAACTTCATCTCTGTCTCCAGTATTTTTTATCTGTGTATCTCAAATGTTAAGACAGTTATTGATAGTTTGATTTTTCCATTTTAAAGGCAGGAAAACTGAGGCACAGAACAATTAAACCTTCTCACGAGGTTCACAAGAGTCAGTGCTGAAGACAGAGATACAGCCTGTTTCCCAGAGCCAAATTCTACCCTCCAGAATCCTGCCTTGTTACCAAAGGTTGTACATTGATAAGGTTTGTTCAAAATTATTTGAAAGATCTAGATAGATAAACTAAGTATTGTAACAATAGCTCTAAAATGAATGGGGAAAAAATTGCCTGTGTAACAGAGACACATCTTTTGACCATCTTCGGGAAATGAATACCAGCCCTGACCAGAAATTTTTCTGTCAGATATTCTTGTTAGAATGTTGTAATGATAAATAACCTACAACCAGTAAAAATATAAACTGGGGACAGAAAGGGAAACCTGAGGGTAAGCTGAACAAAAAGAAATTGCTGCAAGATTAACAGCATAATGAGATGGAAAGAAAAATGATCATTAAATTACTTCTAAATTCTGTGAACTTTGAATCCACATCTCCCTTCAGACTCTTCACAGGCAAGACTGTGTAAGGGACAAACTCCTCTTCAAAATTGTCACCACCCTAGCTTGTAAGAATCCTCATCTAGAACTGTAGCAAAAGCCACATCTTTTATTGCCATAGCAGAGTAACGAAAGTGTGGCAGAGGAGTGAAGGTTGTGAAGAAAGAAGTGAAGAAATTGCAGTGATAGACATTTTAAGCAAAGGAAAACTATCCAGATTATGGAAACCGTTGAATAAAGTAATCAATAGATTTTAATATAAAATAACTGCACTCTTCTCTCATGGTTATATCTTGTGATGCAAGGATATAATGGAACACTAGCATTCCTTGAAAGGAATATACTCTGTTAACATCACAAGGAAGTCAAGAGGACTACTTGTAGACTTGTCTGTGTAGAGAAATTCCTGCATAGTGACATAGTTTGTGAATTTACAGCACATGAGCTTCTTGGCATTAATTTCTCAATTGAAGAAACTTAGATTTTGATTAATCTTAACTTCATTTATTATTAGGACCCTCATCTGACTCAATGAAGTTCCATTTATTCATCTTTAGAATAGGCAGAAGTGTCCTTTGGAAGAGCTCCTTGTTCTCTATTGATTATAGAACCATAGAATCATAGAATCATCTAGGTTGGAAGGGACCTTTCAGATCATCTAGGCCAACCACCAACCTAACACTGACAAAACCCACCACTAAACCACTAAACCATATAAAGGGAACCTAGCTTAGACTAGGTGACTAACTTTCAGATATTTCTCATAAAGTGAGATTATTCTCAACATCACTACTCACTACAGATAAGATAGTTTCATCCTGATTACAGTGTAATCCAGTGAACAAAAGTAGCAAAAGTACTGTAAGTCCCATCCAAACATATTGTGTAGTACCATCCAACTGTAAATATATTAAAATATGCTAATTTTAGACATGACAAAATGATTTAGACTTCAAAATCCAACCTCTGTCCTCATTGGCACCAGATCACCATCCTTCACCCATACACAAAAAATAGGATTTTTAAACTTCAGGATCTAAATCAGAACTTTATTTCTTTTCTTAGCCTCTTTCTATTTAAAAAAGCTACCAAAAATTGCAACTCATACATAAAGCAAAACAATCTATAATTTCACTTTTATAATTTCCCATATCTTTGCATTCTATGGCAGAGGAATCTAGTATATTCCTATGATGATGATGATGAATCTAAATTAGAACTTTACTTCATCTCTTAGCCTCCTTATAATTAGAAAAGCTACGTAAAATTGCAACTCATATATCAAGAAACACAATCTATAAAGTAATTAAGGAAAGATATTTAGTGGTTAAAAAAATGTGATAATGATGATGTGTTCTGATATAACTTTACTGTTATAATTTCCCATCTCTTTACATTCCATGGCAAAGGAATCTAATCTATTCCTCTGCTGATGCACTGATACTTAGACTTCTGCTTCTGTTTGATACCTTTACTTCTGCTGATATGTTGGTACCTGTAGAGTTTGCAAAGTAAAATCTGTTACTCCACAGTTCATCTGTTCCTGTGGTCCCCCTGGTTTAGTATATTTCACATTAGTTACAAGTGTCATTCAATTGCTATCTTTATTGTATTGACTCATTAGCTTTAATTGGTGCAGTGAGTTATTTATCAGTTTTGTAGAAGAATTTTACCCCGTTCTGTATGCCTGGCACCCATTATATTATGTTGTCTTTATTCTACTGCATATGATACCATTTGGTAAATTTATTCAGTGTATTATGTCAACTCAATTATATGTTTAATCTGTTTCTTTGTGAGCTATATCCTTCTTGGAACATGTCACATAAAAGCTTGGTATTTTCCCACTTACTGCTTGTATAACTCGCAATATGTTACGCATCCTACAGCATGTTAATCTGTAGCTTGCCACTTTCTTTCTCTACTGTGAATGCATTTTATCAGCTTTCCATCCAAAAGGAAAGTAAATAGCTTTCTGATGAACAAGTTATTTTGCATTTTTTAAACAGCTGTGAAGTCTGAATTAAAAGTTTCTAATCTTTTTTTTAAAAGAAGCAATTTATTAATGTGTCTCTAGTGCTGAAACTGCTTTCTTTTAATGTTGTATTTACCAAATAAAAGAAGAAGACTGGGATAGTAAGACAAGAGTACTTGTAAATGTGTAAAATTCAGTAGCCCAAAGGGGTACTGTCGTTCTGAGGTCAGCAGCCGACATCAAGATTGCTCAAGAGTTGAAAGTCTTAAACACCTCTTAGGTTTGTCTATCATAGAGAATAACCTCCTTGCAAAAATCTCAAAGATGTTAGTTTAATATTTACTGACTTTGTGCTGAAATACCTGTGCTTCCTGAATTGGTATTGAAGAGTGCCTTCAGGGAGGAAGATTAGCAGATTAACCAGTAATCTTTATTTTCCTCAGGCTGTTCAGATTTCAGTACTGCTGCCTAAACAAGGAAGATATTCTTCCCAGACAGCAGCGTTTATAGAAATAAAGCAAATCATGATCCTATATGGGAGATTACACAAAGGTTATTACTGCTGATAAACAGATCTGTGGTAATTGCCTGGAGAGTTACCTTGTTTGCTTAAGCAGAGTGTCCATGTCAAATGCAGTGGGAATTCTCTATTTTTTTGATATATAGACTGACACTAACAAAACACCGATTAATTGTCACGACAGAACAGATCAAGTTACATATAAATTTACCCAGAACTGATGACCTTATTGATAGGCACACAATTTTAACTTTTCATTTTCTTTCAATTTTGTCATCTCTAGCCATTCAAGTTGGTTTTCTTTTCCTTACTCTGTCAGCCTTGACTTTTTTCCCATTTGAAAAAAAAAAAAAAGAAATAAAATTTAGCTCTTTCTTTCAGCATGGTTGAAGAAATATAACTTTTGTTCCCTTACTAAACTCTTGCAAATGTTTCACTGATGAATTCTAGTGTCTCCAAACTTTGGAACACAAACCTAAAATTTGCCAGAAGCATCTTCCAGGAGTCAGGTAGTCACATGTTGGTTCCATCATCAAAATTATCCAAACTGTAATTCAGTCAAATCTCCTAGCCAGAAAATGCTTGGTAAAACACTTCTAGACTTCAGAAGAAAAAGATATCTAAAGATTCTCACACAATTTGGGCTGATCCTGCCACAGCTCTTTCTAGCTAATGAAGAATCCTGTGGAGTTAGGTGCTAATCTCTTTCCTACTACGGTCCAGGCTTCAGGAAGAAGAAAAAAGCCTATACAGAGATGATGAAAAAGCAGGAAAAGGAGAATGACTGAAAATCATGAGATAGTAAGGGAAAGTAGTGACAAAGGGTCAAGTATGTTTAGGAATGTGAAATAATGATTTGTAGACCTTTCCACGTATGTTTGCTTTAGCCTGACAACTTCTCTCTCTACCCACTCCCCATTCTACTATCTCCAATCCTAACCCCTCCAGCTAAGTGTGTTTTAGTGCCATTTTAGTGGCTTGCTTTTTTTTTTAATATGGTAGATAGTTTCCTGTAACACACCCATATAAAATGGGACTTAAATAGTCTCATAAGATACTATATCTATCTGATTTCACAGCTGAAACAACTCCTTTGTACTGCTGCTGCAGTGCATATATGCACTCACTGTTGATACATACACACACACGCACATGCACTCACACACAGAGGTATACATATATATGCCCATATATGACTTTCAAATGCTGTAAGTGTGTATTCACATTTGGACTCTCGCATTATATTAAAATTCTTCTTATTAAGGTCACAAGTCAGATGGCTTTTGGTGTTTCTGTGGGTATAAATACAACACTTTATTGCCATTACCATATAGTATTAGAACATGAGTTTTCGTGTGGGAGTAAAAAGAACTTGTGCTCTTAATAAGTTGTACGGAGTATATCTCCCTTGTGTTCATTGCTAAGGGAAGAACACAAAATAAATGAGTCACTGCAAGAAGAAAAAGCAGCTGTAACAAATGCAGGCTATCTTGGAAAAGTGAATTCTGTCCTTATTTGTGTCTCAGATTTCCCACTATAGTGTTTCAGCAAGTCAGTTAAGCTATTTTTATAATTTCCTTCATCAAAATAAATTAACCTGCTAGGGCACCTCATGCCATCACAGCTCCACCGCTTTGGGTACTCACGCTAGTTCAGAGCCACTGCTAATACTCCCCCACCCCCCCACAGCGTATGCCCATGGGAGACAACCTGCGTTTCACAAGGGGACCCCGTTCTAGCAAACTTGATCCTGCTGGTTCTTAACTTTTGAGATTCCGGCTTGCAAATTTGACGCTCTTTTTATCTAGATCAAAAAACCCTAGAATCACCTGTAAGCGTTCTTCAGTGAAACACCATGGCGCAGCAAGGGCCTGGGCTGCCTAGGGGATGGGGAGCCAGGACCTGAGCACAGTACGATGGCCAGAAGCTATGGGGCCTCACCAGGCCCACGATGCCTGAGAGAGACACCTGGGCCAGCTTCAGCTGGGACTGCTGCTCATTAGGCCAATTCACCGTGGTGGGGCAGGTCCAAGGTCAAGCTGGATGGTCAGTCCCACTGGTCAGGGACAGGTTTGGTGAGGGCAGACTGGGTGGGACACCGTTCTGGGATCACTGGGCAGGTCAATAGTGACAAGACAGGTCCAAGGCCAGTCCATAGGTCAGGGACTAGACCAGCAGGGTCCGTGGCTGAGCTGGAGACTGGTCCTATAGCACAGCGGCTGTAGGACCGAAGGCCCAGGGGTGACTTGCAAAGGAGATCCTGGGACCACAGGCCGGGGTGGAGCGGAGTCCTCTGTGCAGCTTGTCGGGGCCAGCAAGGCCCTTAGTGCACTCAGGGAGGGGCCTGACACGAAGTTCATGAAATCAAAGCTTCTACATTAAAAAACCCGACCAGAAGAGGCTTTATATTTTTCATTTTTAATGGGAGATGGCAGATAGCGTGGCAATTGCTGACTAAATGGACGCGCGGTCTAAAAGCATGTGCAGGCCTGGCTCGCGCTGCCCACGTGGTTTTGATATTGTTGGCTCGTTTAAAAGAGTGCCTTGAGGAAGTACAGCATGTCCGGCACAGCTGTAGTCCAATCTGATGGGATAAACTAGGGAATGCGTATCGCCAAAGCACTTTATGAAAGTCAGTCCCTCTTGTATTTGGGTTTCTAAGAAAAGGAGAGTGAGAATATATTTTCGGTTTTATGAAGGTTAGCAATTAATGATGACACCCACAGACTGACAGTGATGGCCAGAGTCCAGCGCAGCACGCCCTCCCACTGGCAGAGCACCCATTGGGTTCAGGCTCACATACTTTGGGCTTGTGGAGTTTCCGTCATTCTTTGAGCAGGACTTACAAAGGCAAAGCTCCACTTGTTATATCAGTTCAAGACAAATGGAATTTGCCTCCTCCAGAAAAGCACTCGGACCCTTATTACAAAATCTAAATCTAACTTTATTATTTCGCTGAATTCACATTGGATAGAACTCAAACACATACCAGTGAAAGCTGCCTACTTTTCTTGTAATGTCCCTGGAGAGCCTATTCAGGATTAACTTCCTCACTCTAGAGGAAAGCTGTCACCTCTCCTGGGTCCTGTAGGAACTGAAGAGACGCATCTGCCAGAATGAACAAGCAGAAGTTAGCCAGCATCTTTTTGCAAGTTTTTGTGATTGCCTAAAAAGACCTCTCGCACAATAGCAGGGATTTGCAGATTTTGTCTGATGAAGTATAACAACTGCTACCACCTCTACTTTCCAAATATTTGGGTGATATTCTACCGTCTTTACAGAAATTTAGAAATGGTGATTTTGGGCTAGGGTTGTGATAAGGGGTTGTGATAAGGCAACCCTGAATCTAAGGCCATCCTTCCTCTTCAAGGAGCAGGAATAAACACCAGCACAGTGTATTCAATAGCTACATTTATACTTCTCTTCTGGTGGCCACTTTCTGACCTTACCCACAGCCCTGTCACCCCTGTTCTCCTGACCAGGTTTGCTGTTCCGCAACTTCTCTCTTCCATGGTTCACTTGTTTGAACCTCTGCATGTCTGAGCTCAGCTGCTATAAGGCCAGCTGTAAAACACAGGAACACTTTGAAACCGCAGAGGCTCCTGCCTAAAGCCAGCTCTGGAATTAGACAGCATTAGCAGGCACCCTTTAAAGCTCACTATCCTTCCCCAAGCACTCACAAATTTATTGGAAAAATGAAGAGACTGTAGTCCCCATTTGCACTTCTGAGCTGACAGCGGGGTGACCTACAGTAGCTCCCAAGGCCCCTGGCCTCATATGTGATGCCTGTGCCTAGCTTGGGAGCTCAGAAAGCAATTGTATGCCCATACCAGGCAAAGATAGCCTGCTGGAGCTCTTATACAAATCTGCTCCTGGGGTAGATTTATAAATGAGCTCATAAAATATACTGATAAAATAAGTGCATTTTTTCAGGTCCTAATTTCTAAAAAGCACCCTCCCAAAGGGATTTTGAATGGGTACTAGACATAGACAATGACTCAAAGTAGAGATGCCATATTTTACCTTATTTCACCTCAGTTTATGGAATGTGCAGTTCGCTTACATCTGCTTCACTATGAGCTGTGCTGTTCTCATTGAGCGTATTATGGCAAATGGGTACAAACCAGCAGAAAGTCAACGCTGACCCATCCAATCTTATAAGAAGTTTGAAAGCTGCACTTTATATCTACCATCTGTGTGCAGGTTGCTCAACTCTGCAGTATTTAACTCTTAATGGCTAGCCCTCTCCTTCAGTTGATCCCAGTACAGGGAAATACATAAGAATTAAAACATACACACAATTTTGCTCCCAGTGGACTGTATGGGGCAGGGCAAATCTTGCCCCACAAGTCTGCAGTTATGCAGAACTTAATGTTGCTATTTGTAGTGAATGAGATTTGCAAACACCGCTCTAACACAGCCTTTGGTTAATGACAAAATCAATGGTGGCAGAATCTGACTGTTTGTGTACAAAATACTCTCATGAAGCACTGGGAAAATAAAATTCCTCAATTGACCCACAGAAATGGGGAATTTTACAGACTTGCAGCTTCATGAGATTTGAGAAAGGATACGCCAAAGGACTCAAATGAAGTATCTTGTGGGATAACAGATTGCTATCTGAAAGTATGTAAGAGACACTACCTGGCAAAACCTGAAAACTTCTAGGACCTGTTTTTCTAAATTCTTACCTTCTGGTAGAAGCTTCTGGGAGAAAAGCAGGCAGAGCAAGAAGGACACAAAATCTAAATTCCCACTCTCAAGGAGGTTTTCACACAGAACACAGACTGTAGTGATATTTTTTGCTAAAATGACCGACAAAAGATTAAACAAAACAGACTGAAAAGATCAAAAAGACTGAATATTTTTAAAAAGTCTGCAATAATTCACTGACACAGGTTCTGCAATAATTCCCATCACAAGCTTTATTCCTGTTTGGACCCCTTGCTTTTGATGCTATCCATGGATATCAGAGTCAGGATGAAGTGGTTTAAACATTCATTGAAAAAAAAAACATTACATTAAATGTTCTAGTGTTGAAAGCTGTTGGGTTTTACAACCACATGGCACAATATTTTTTCAATAAATTTGAAAGTGAAAATTAATCCATTCAACATCTGACATTAACAATGAAACAACATACTGAAATAAATATCAAATTCTCACATAACATTTAGAGTTGAATTCTATCATAGAACGTCTGAGTACTTCTGAAAAGCAAGTGAGGAAAGTGGGATATGTTCTAGTTATCCTGTGCAAAGAAAAAGAAGTAAGATTCAAATTATTCACAATTTATTATTCACTTGGGTTTAATTTCAAGGCTAACAGCCTGGCCAATTTATTAGACCTGAAATCTTTAACAAAATATTTTTACATATTTTATAGCTCTGTTCAAACTAATGGCATTTTTGATAAAACAAGTATTTTTGCCCGGGATCATACTGCATACACAAGCTTTTCACAAGGTTTACCCAAGCAATCAGTGCCTAGAACAAACAGTAAATTTCACTGAGAACATTTCAAATGATGCCGCATACCGTCTAGCAGCTGCTGTACTAGGAATACCATAAAACAAATACCAACATCTTTTATAGTGATCTTCTTTCACGGATTTGAAAGCGCCCTGCAGTGAAAGACAGGCACTGGCTGCCAAATTTGTCCCCTGCTCATGTGCATATACACTTCATTGGTGGCTTATCTTGTCATTGCAGGAGACCGAGCAAACAGCAGGTGGAGGGAGCCAGTGCTGCGAGCAACCAGGCTCTCGAATTCTGCTTAGCAATTTCAGGCATCGATATGAACTGAGTGCTTGAGCCACCCTCACCCAGCTTGACTATTGGAGTGCTGACTGGGAAAGGCATGTGAACTGTAAAGCTTGTCTGTTTTTCTCAGCTATCCAAGGAAACTACGTGTCTTTCCCTATTAGCTTGGCCTCTCGCATATCCCTACACCATCATGGCTACTGCAATGCTAGTGCCACGACAGCTTTGATTCTAGTAATGAAGGAGGCTAACTTTGCCTCTTGAGTTCTGCTAATGTAAAAATCTGGTGGGAGGGGTGTCAATAATTTCAAAATAAATTGGTCAGCGTTGAAGGTAGCAAAATTAGCAAGTATTAACAATTTAGTTTGATGACCAGAGCTTCCTCTCAGACAGTTTTAGGGCACCCTTGATATTGTTATTAAATCGTAACCTTCATCCCATTTAAATATTTATTTTCATATTAAGTCAGTGTTTCTTTTCTAAATATACTTACCAGTTTGTTGGTCTTTTATTCACCTGATAAATTTTTCGCTCTCTTCCTTGGAAAGTTATTCTCATCAGCTTCTTGTACAGCAGGCAGCCAGCTGTTCCTCCTATTCAACCACAATGTCCCCTGTGCAGTGTGTTCCTGGATTTGTTTCCTTAGACTGATCAGGACTACTCTCAGCTGTATCTTGCCCCCTTAGTGGAGAAGGCCTCTTAATCGTCCCCTTCATTTTTCACTGCAGGCAGCTCTTCCTTTTCCATTCCCCATCCCACCCCTGTGGTTTATCTTTCCTGAAGGTTACAGCATTCTCCAGAGATTCAGTCAGACAGTGGTAATGAAGACCGGTTTTAGGAAATTAGGTCAGATATCTGTAACATTTAGGAT
Source organism: Dromas ardeola (assembly GCA_013398915.1). NCBI lineage: Eukaryota > Metazoa > Chordata > Aves > Charadriiformes > Dromadidae > Dromas > Dromas ardeola. The sequence goes on from VYZM01021384.1 coordinate 114,557, forward strand.
TAGCATCACAGATGCCATCATGTGAGTTCATGCATAGGTACATGGCAGCTGATTATCTGCAAATCAGTATTGGGTTTCCTGATATTAATATTCTCTTCTTGTTCCCTAGAGTCCCAAGAATGCTGGTCCATGTATAGTCCTCTTCTGAACCCCCGTGCCCTTGAGCAACTTGATAACCAGGGAGGTGGATAAGCAACACGTCCCCAGCAACTTCCTCAGGTTTCTGGAGGGTGAGGGCTGGCAACCGCCTGTGAAGGCTCAGACTCATTCTGAAACTACCCCGAATTAAGAGGGTTGATCACAGGATATGATCACCGGCATGACACACTCAGGGATGAAAATGCCAAAAGGTTATGTGGTAAGCCCTTTTATGGAAGAAATGTTGCTTAGAAAGACCTCACAAAGGAGATGTATGAAGCCAGTTCATGCTCAGGGACCTGGCAGCCTTTTCCCATACCTATCTTTCCAAACAGTGGGGTATGAAGAAATGACTCCTGTCAAACCCTGTTAGCAGAACAATCCACTCTCTGAATGCCTGCATCAATCTTTCCTGTTCATCTAACCATTTTCACATCCTTTAAAAAGTCTTTTCTTACTCCCCCCAAATGCCCCCATCAATGTACTTGTGTTCCCATAGCACTTTCATTAAACCTGCTCTTGTCCCAGTTCAATGACTCCTAACAGCTAATCTAATTCCAGTTGCTTTGAGTAAGTAGTTTTTCTACTGTGTCTGCCTCTTGGCTCATTCTCTACCTGGCTAACAAGAAAGATAAGAGATGAATAAATGGAAGCCCTGTGGCTTTTATATCGATGGATGGGCCTTTGTTCTTGTTCCTAAATGAATCTCACTTTCAATTTGTGTGCACGGCTTAACTGGGTCTGTAAACTGTAAGGAATGGCACCTCAGGTGTCTCAGCTGTGGGTTATGAATTTGCCAGGTAAGAACTGAAACATGAACAGAGATGGCAAAATGGATTCAACATGTGTACAGCAAATACACAAGAGTGGTTACTTAAACGGCTGTGTCACAAACATATTTCTGTGCCAAAGTCCATATATATATATATATGTATATTATTTAGTTGTTTGCAGGCAAGGGAGTCAAGGGTGAGGAGTAAGGCAAAGGAAGATGAATCTGTGAGATTTAGGGTTTGGTTCCAAGTACACTTTTTCTGATAATGAAGCTATATTAAGAGTCTATCTACTGCTATTATCCGAGCCTGCTTGTTCCTTCTTTTGCATAGCAATTCATAACTACTGAAATAGTACTGATACACAACTTGTTTTGATGCCAATCCATAAATTGCATCACGGAAAGGCCAGAGTAAACAAAAAACAACTTTAACCACGTATTCCCTTCTACCACCTTTAGCTGTGTAGATCTTGCCTTGCCATGTGCCTTAGGAGAGATGAACTTGTTGGCCAAGTTTTGCCACCCTCTCAGTTCCACCACCTGGTGCTAGACTGAAAAGACAGAACAATGACCAGACTCTACCACATTTCTGTCTCTGCTAAACTACTTTGGCACTATTTTCACCGGTACCCTTTTCACTAAAAGGAACGGAAGGAAGGAGCTTTCCTTCTAAACATCCTAACCCTACCGGCTTAGTAACAATCCAGTGCTGCGCATATGATTCAGATGAAGCTGGCAAAATCAAAATGAAAAACACGGTATTAGTAACACACATCCGGCCATTGGGGTGATGTGCCAGCAGTGTAAATGAAAAGTACAAAGGACAGAGGTTTGTTAAATTAAGCAATCCTTAAACTACATGAACCATGTATCCAGTTTGGCTAACCACAGAGAGACAAGGGCCTATTTTGAGAAAAGGCAGGAAAGATGCTCAGTGTGTACTCAGCAAACAAATATTTTCCTAGCATATATAAACTGAGAGATTTGTTTTTCCTTTCATATATAAGAAGAATTCCTACTGATATCATGTATGTTTATATCAAGCACAGACTGGATGAATTTTGTGCATTGGCTATATCAAATCTTCCTTGCTTTTAATGACACCACACTGTTAAAGAACTCTGAAAGTAACCTTAATCTCTATTTTTTTTACGTCTTTAGCTAATGTGCTTGTTATTATTTGTGAAAACAAAACTTCAACTGAAGAAAAAAAATCAGACTGCCCTTTCTTCCTTCCTCTCCTTCCTCCAGATGAAAAATCAAATACTGAATTACGCAGATGAAGGCTTTAGCCAACAATTTCAACATCATGAAAACAACAGTCATCACAGTTAGCACGGCTGTGAGGTATGCTATCCAAAACACCAAGGGTGGAACAAAGAATCAGTATTTTCTCCCTTAGAACGGACTCCTCCATTGTCAGATTTGGAATCCCTCAAACAATGGGTAGACCCGTGACTTCAAAAGGATTACATGAAAAACAGAATATTTGTCAAAAGAAGGACAACAGACACTGACTCTATAGACCAGAAATAGGGCACTATGAAGCATTTTGATCTCTTGCTGCTCTTGAGGTATCTGTGCTGGGAGTAGACCTCTTCAGCACCCTGGAGGTCAAACCAGCATATTTCCCAAATGCTATACTAATACAAACATTTTCAAGGAAAAATAAATAATGGAACAAAACAAATTATGGGAAATGTTAGTCCTATTGAAATCACTGGAAAAAGATGTCCAGTGATTTGAATCAGACATTCACTCTTTTATTATGTATTTAGCCTAGCATTTAGCTCACCCTAAATTCACTCTTCTCCTTCTACTGCCCAGCCCTACGCTATTATCCTAGTTGGGAGAGAGCTGCCCACTATTAACACAGTTCTTAGGTGTTTTGAAACTGAATTATCTGAGACTGTTTGAGATGCATCATCACTTTTTTTCAAGCTTGGTTCTTTACAAGAGCCTTTATTGAGCCTCTTTTGATTTAATGGTCTGCATTCCAGGGGTGAGCAATGTAAAACTGAACAAGGGCAGAAATTCAGGCAGCATTAACATTTTGGGGGGGCACTTAGTTTCCACTACCTTAAAGACCATGCTTAATACTTTAGATGTCCATTGCTTCCACCCAATATGTACCCGAAGAACCACACCTCTGGGAGGACTCCATCTTTTTTCTTATTAGGACACTATTCCCTTTTAATTTTGTAGTTGCATTACCACTCTCCTTCCTCCTTCCCACCTGGACCCAAGGTTCCTGTCCCAACACAGTGAAGGAAGACGTCTCTGATCCTACTGTCCCTCCGTCTTTCTCTCACACAGAAATCATAGAATCACAGAATGGTTGAGGTTGGAAGGGACCTTAAAGATCATCTAGTTCCAACCGCCAACCCCCTCCTCTGCCTCCACATGCAGCCATGGGTTTCCAGACAGGCTGGCAGCACAGGAGCCAGCCCCCAGTCTTCAGGGGGATGTTTGGCTGCACCCTTAGCTGTCTAGTTGTGTGCATGGCTCCCATACTTTGTCTCTCCCTGCACCAAAGGTGACACATAGACTTAGCGAAAAAAGATCCCACAAACTAAGAACTTGCGGGGGAAAAGGAAGCAGCTTGATTAGTCTTGGTGAGGGCCAGGGTGGAGGATAGACTCTTCCAGGTTAGCATTTTCCACATCCAAGACCCAGGGCTTGCAGACTTCAGGTCAACTCTAGAGATGACTGGAGGCAGCATCCACTACGATTCACAGCCTGCTTTCAGCCCCTGATATGTGAAAGGAAGTGTGATATGTGTTGGTGTGAACACAGTGGTTCCCTGATATGTGTTGGTGTGAACACAGTGGTTCCTCCTCTCTGCCAGCACTTCCATTCTTCCCTTCTACTTCGAAGGTGCCCTCTCTGTTTGAGGACCATTTCTCTGGGATGCTCTGGGTCCCCTCTGTGTGACCTGTATTGCTTCTTGAGCTGGTGTTTTCCTTGTCTCTCTGAAATGTCTCAAGAGAACGGTACACCGTGAGAACTCAGACTCAAAGGATGGAAACCCTCAGTTGTACGGCCAGCCTCCTCATATTGGTGCAGCTGCCAGCTGAGGAACGATACTCTGCTCTGCCTCAGATGAATGTCAGATTATAACATCCAGCCAACAAAGTAAGACAGTATATGAAATGCTAAAGCACTACCCTGATTAACGCTAGTTAGTGAAGATATGACAGCATTTCTATATACAATTTCTAATGGCATTGCAATCCAGATGAATAATTAACAAAATCTTAGGGATACATGCTGCTGTTCTGCGTTTTTGAGCAGCTAATGCGTCCTATCCCATGTTTCAGTAGCCACAGACAATGGTGGTGAATTGTAGTGTTTGAACAATACCTTGTTTTTTAAGGCTGACAAAAATGTGGACTGTATCATGTTACGCTAGAAAATTTGCAAACACTGAAATAATACAGCCCTCATCCTGAAAGCCTTATGAAAAATGAAAAACAGAAAAAATGAAACAGAACAAATAAGAGAAAGAATGCTTGACTCCTTGCAAAACTCAAGTTAACTCAGCCATCTCTGGCTTTACAAAATGTTTTCAATTGGGTTATTTTAGAAGAGAATAAGTTTGAAAAACATAAGGGAAAGGAGAGCCAGGAAAGGTGGGGGCAGTGGATAAGCAGGTGCAGGAGCTGGAACAAGCAGTCAGGCATCAGAGAAGACAAGCCCTGTCAGAAGAGTGCTCCAGAAAGCAGTATTTTCTGCAGCTGCTTGGCCACTCTGAGTTGTCGGTAGGTTCCAACTGCATTTTTTCCCCATGAAAAATCTACCTGTTTGCACAGCACTGAGGAAATCCCAGACAGGCCTTAATGTCTCTAGTGCAAATGCCCCAGCCCCCACAGCCTTAGCACAGCAGTAACCATATAAGCACATTCCCGTCGATGTTGAGGCATCATCAGACTCCAAATTGAATAGGAGATAAATGTGTGGATACAGAAGTTCACTATAGTAAGCACAGTTCTGCTGTGCTCTGTATCATATTTGCATTACACCAAGGAACGCAGATGTAGTGTAAAGTACCATCATTCTGATTCAGTGATATTCAACACCTGCTAAGTAGAAAGAGTCATAACTAAAATCTCCAGGCTAAATACACATCAAATTTATATTTATATTTATTAACTATGCTGTACATATTTACCACTAGTTATTTCATTTATAGCTTGGCACAATACTTCAGTTCCTAAGGCTTCAAGAGACTCAATGTGGGTGTAAATCATCAGACTTGTGCAAGAAAGTTTCAAAGCTTCCAGAATAGAGTGGATTTGTGCAATGATGATAAGTAAGGACCTTTTTCCTTTTAAATCAAGTGACATAAAACAAACATTAAACATTAGATGCTAGCACTGCTAGTGTAAAACAAGTAACAAAGAGATGTTATATTTTGCTTCTGTATCACATTCATAACCAAAACACATCACTTTCTGTATTTGGCTTGAGGTTTCTTTTGCTACCTTCAGTCTTAATGCTAGAATGTTGTCCAAGGCAAGCTTTCATTCAAAAAAATAAATATTGGTAGTTTTATTGACCATTGAATGAGATCTCTTCTTTATTAGGTTAATCTTCTTTGTACTGCTGACCTGGGTGATTCTCTTTTACTCTTAAAAAAAATATGAATCAGCGTAGAGCTGGCATACAGAGCTAGCTGCTTAACCTAAATTTTTCTTCCCAATTGTGGTGTGGGGAATGGAATATGAATGAAATAATTACCCAGAACACGCAATCAGCCTGGGATTCATGCCATGAAGAATCATTTAGGTCAAGAGTCCAGCAGAACTCAAAAAGTCTTGGACGTATGTGGATAACAAGAACGTCCAAAACAAGCATTTCTGAAAGCCCACAAGAGCTTGTGGAGGGAGTTAGGCTTCCAGGCAGATATCTACATCTAACAAACATGGGTTAAGAAGAATATTTCTGTGGTCAGTTGATTCTGTAACATTTTCTAAAGCAGCTGACAGAGTTCCCTGACAGAGACAGCACACTGTACTACCGGCTATTGGCACAACTGTATATGCCACTCTCAGATTTCTTGCTGCAAAGGGGAGATCTGTTTTCAAATGTCCCAAAATCCAAAGTAAACATTTCTGACGGTGATGAAGATAGGAAAAGTATTTCTAAAGGGCTACTCGGTGAATGTTAGTATTTCTCTTTGCAAATTGACTCTTCTCTTTGTTTTCCCTGCTATAGAACATGAAAAAAATCTTAAAGTATATGAGATGTTTTCGACGTAAACAATTTCATTCCTGCCAGAGGAATGTTATATGATCACAGGGTGTGTGAAATGGTTGCAGTGATCATGTGGTAAGTGAGATGATGAGGCACTGTCTGCCTCTGGGTTGAGTGTAGTCTACCCAAATGGTTTTGGGACCTCTGTGATGGAATATCGATGGAAAGCAAAATCACAAGCACTGGGCAAACAGGACCCTCCCAACAACCTGACACCATCAGGGCCTAAAGCTTTGGTATTCAAAGTATAGAAACTTTTTGTTTACCAACACTAGTTTAGCTGATAATTAAACTGGTTTTAAATGGTTTAAGAATGGCATAATTCAGGTAGTATGCTCATATTTCTGCAGTTCTGGCAAATTCTCTTGGGATGCAAATAAATTCTGTGCTGATGTCAGAAATCTTTGCCTCTATTTACACACTTCAGGGACCATTTCTGTCCAGCACTTCATGAGGAGAGGTGACACAGGAAATGTCAATACTGAGCCACAGCAGCTGATTTTTCAACACTTTTTTGCAAAGGCAGACAATGTTCCTTCAGAGTTAAGAAAATCTTTTACTTGGGCCGCTTTTGTTTGTTTTGCTAACAGAGGAAACAGAATAGTGTTTAAACCTCAGTATCTTTGTTTCGTTTCTCAAAAAAAGTAATGTAACCATGATATATGTACAGATGGCCATTCTACAGGGAAAAAAAACAAAAATGACAAAATTTAATCCTGTGCAGTATTTTTGAGATACCAACTGTACTAACTAAGGCAAATCAAAAAATGGTATGGATCCTGTCTTAAACAAATTTAGCCAACATGAACATCCTGTGAACTCTGAAGGAGCGGTTCATTTACATCTGGATACTCTGGTTTAATTGGAATAGCACATGCTGGGGTCCCATGAGCAAATGATAATTTCCATGTGTTTCTCAAAAAAAAAAAAAACAAAGAAAAAAGGAATAAAATTTTGCACTACAAAATTACTGCAATTTTATTTCAAAGGACGGATCAAATTCTGCTCCTAATACACTGATGCAGCTCCCCTTCCACCAAAGTAACTTAGACAAGATTCTGATTTTTTTTTCCTTAGAAATAATAGTTTTGTTTATTCACTCTCTTTTTTTTTTTTAAACTTTGGAATGAAAAATGATCCGTTCAGTGTTTTTTGGAAACATTTTGGAGAGAGCCATTCAAAAGGTGTTCAAAGCCTGAGAGATCTGAAGTTAAGCAATAGCTGCTAAACTGTGACAATTAACATGGGCAATACTAAGTTAAAATTCAGCGGTTTAAAATCAGCACTGAGGTTTAAACAGATAAGTTCCACTGATCTTACTGGAATTTAACCCTTCATGCCATATGTTGGACGAAGGGATGTCTGAAAAACCCGCCTCCACAGATATGAATCTGTTCAAGATCATTATCAGTAGCACAAAGGATCTCTTCTCATTAGCGAACTTCAGTGACAACAGGCACTTTTCATTGCTCTGCCTATGCCTTCTACATCTCCATCATCTGGCCAACTTAACAAGCTAACTGAGCATTTGACCAGTAAAAGTTCAGTTCACCATATACTTCCAAGACTCATACGGATCATATGGGTCACGGGTATGAACAGTGCTGGGCTTCTTACAGAGAACTAGAAGACCAAAGCACAGGGTCTGTTTTAGCACCTATATTTAATCACCATTACCTGTTACAGAGCTGCTGCCTAGGTTACTGTATCTGTATACAGCTGGGAAGGAAAATGAATGTACTTGATTAACACTTTGCCAACTGTAAAATAATGGTTTTATACATATTTTAAAGCCAAAGCTAATAGTAAAACCTATTTAGATTCCCTGACACCTCCCGTTTAATGGCCCTTTTTCAGGTACTTGTAGCATCGCCAAGCTTCAATCATTTGGGATAAAATTTTCTACCTTAGGTGTCTCCATTGGACCAGTTTTGATTTTTTTGTTTGGTTTGGAAATATTACAGCAAAAATATCTCAGCTGCTTTCAAGGACAAGGCTATGGAAAAATAAGTTTTGTCCATGTGAACTAACTCCAATGACCTTAAACTGAGTGTTTCGAATTTCCGATAAAAAACCTGGGATAGAGGGAGGGAGGGGTAAGCACACTTTGTATCAAGGATGTGCCTTTTGCCATCCCTCTGAAATCTGACCCTAGCTGATTAAATTTCATACTGCTGGGGGAGGGTGGGGAAGGAAGCTCACACCTGTTCAATAGATTCAGATTTTAACCATTTAATTCCCCAAAGATGTCATCCCCAAGGGACTGAATATGACGTTCTCATGACTTGTGCTCTGAGAGCTGAGTCTGAGCACCTAAACCGAGGTCAGGGTCCCACAATGATACCTCTGCCTCTGATTTAGGGAGATAAAGTAGAAGGGGAAAGAACTTGGTGAGACGGAAGGTGGTAAATTGTGATGGGAGTAAGTCACAGAATACTACTGAGTGGGATGGAAATAAGAGGTGAGATAGACAGGATACAGAGGGGAAGGATAAGGATTGTCAGTGTAACCGTAACTGATGAAGTAAAGACAGGCTTGGACAAGGAGCGTGAGAGATTTGAGGTAAGACTAACTGCCATCTTAAATTTTAACATTTCATAGCCTCTTCTCATAGTTTTCATTTTTTAATATATCTTTGTTGTATGAGATATAGAGATGAGACAATATTACATGTAGCTCTGTTTCACTCTCCTTCATCCTAAACCTCAATTTAATTATCTGCTGAAGCAAATGTTGATAAGAAAATATGAATAAGTTCCAGGTAACTCCTAAGAGAAATTTCTCTCTCTCAGGAACTACAAGAAACATTACTTTGTAAACAAATGTCCAAACACTCAGAATCATTGTAAATTACTTTATTTCAATCATTGTAGAAGAGAAAGTACTGTGAATAATATAAATTACTTTTAAACCTGAGAACTTCAGGTTTAAAGAATGGAAAAACTTCAATGCTTTGTAAGCCATTTCAGATCAAGGAGCCTAGGGCAGCATGATTCAAATGGATTCAGGTTCAGACAGTGACCTCATGAAGAAATACCCCATACCTCAGTAAAAAGGAACTGCATGCCTCCGATTTAAAATCTCCATGTCTGTTTGGTCCTCAGATGCTCATCACAGAGTGCCAAAACCGGTTCCAGTATTCAAACTGGCACTGGCTCTGAGGACAAAGGTATCTATCAGTCATCCCTGTGCCAATCATCCCTTCTGTTCTCAGAAACACCTTTAAATCCTATCTTGCTAATCGTTTCTCTTTTCTGATCTTGACCTCAGCAAGATCAGTTTTTGGAGACTAACGGAGTGTGACCTGCCAAGCAATTTGGCCATGATTATATTTTCCCACTTACAGCTTCAGAAACTGCTATTGGACATCTTCAGTGATTGCCTCATCAAATGATGGGCAGTATAATCTCAATCTTTCACAACACTGATACCAAAAAAGTATGATACCACCGAGTACTTTGATGTTACTAAATGTTGTTAATAAAGTGGTTGCTATAATTACAGAAGAATGTAGATGCCTTCCTTCTCTGATTAACACCCTGAGCTCCTGAATATCTCCTGGAGACCTAGGACATGTCCTTGAAGGATGTCATATCATTATGTACACTAAAGAGTTAAGCGGTATTGGACCATGTCTTCCACTCCAAGTCCTCCCTAAGGTATAGCGATTATATGGTGTCTTGTCCCTTTAGAATATTGCATATCGTCACCTATGCCCTATTGGTAGATGTTTCTGGGTTTCCTTTTGTACTAAGTTGTCCTGCAGGAATACTTCTATTTGCAGAAATTCTATTTGCAGAAATACAGAGAATTGCAGCTAGGATCCATTCTTTTTCCCCCCACTGCTTATGTCTTATGCTGTTAAATACTGCAGTGCAAAACATCCGAGTCACATAACTTTCTCCCCAACCTTGTCCTCTCCCAAACTCTCTCCTATTACTACTGCCAGCGTCCCAGCAGATGAACTGCTGCTGTGTTGAGAGCTGAAACACTGGAGAAAAAGGATCAGGCATACTGAAACAAGATATTTTCTGCTGGAACTAGACTATTGTGTCTTGAGTAGAGCCAATAAAACCGTATTTTATCTTCTACAGGCGATTCTGACGAAACTTATGGCAGAATTTCAAATACTGAAAAATTTCAAATGAAAACCAGGCTTATTTCAATTTCAAAATAATATTTAATGGGACATGAAGTTTGCATACCTCATGCCTTCATTTTTCTCTATGTGATGGACTCAGACACGAGTATTGGGCCAGACAAATATCCCACCATATCTTGCTGTGTCCCCTTCTGGAGAGGTCAAAGAAACATATGTTAAAAAGAAAAATTCTGTGTAAGCAAAAGTACTAATAACCTAGTTCAATAAATTGTGGTTTTTTTATTATTAAATGAAGATTTATTTTTCTTCCCAACATGCATCACATAAGACAACTGGAGGACAAGGAAAAGTAAATAATCTTGCTTTTCAGTATTTTTGAATGGAAAATCAGCAACATTTGAAGAACATATAAAAGCAGTGAATAACAATGAACTAGTTACACAATCTTGTGAGCACTCTCTTCACTCCTTGCTATGTCTGCAAAACCATGGTTAGCATAAATCAGAGACACCATGCCTGGCATCAGTGCCAGCTACCAAGGTGGATGACCGTAGGAGTACCATTTGCAAAACAGGATAGTGCCCAGGGGGTGAGTAGCGATGGCGTCTGCTACAGTGGCACCAGATAAATTAAACATTATTTTAAGATAATCTGCTTGTTATGGAAAAGTAATGGCTATGATAGTGTTTACGTGATCTAGATTTAAAGAGACTGAGAGCAATGGTTTTGTCTGTGATTTGTTTTTCATGAAAGAGTAAAAACACTAAACCCCTAAATTTTCTAGTTTAAAAGCTATTCATAGTACCAACTCAGCTGGTTCTTTTTTCTAGGAAAAGGAAAAAAAGAGGTCCCTAATACAGCTATAAGATAACTTGCCATTGGTAGCGTATTCTGTATGCTTTATTGACCGTACTGCTGAGAATAAAAGTAAAGCCAAAGATAACGGTGAAAAATTGTCTTCAAACACAAGAAGGAGTGATAAGGCTACTGAAAAAAGCAAATCAAACGTCTAGCATTTAAAAGGAATGAACTGAAGTTAACCGGAAATGCAGGGCATTGAAGCAGGTGACCTACCTGAAGATTGCCAAAAATCAATCTGTTTCTCCTGCTCTTTCATAATACGTAAGCCAAGATGTAATCCAAAAACATCTCCATGTTTATGTTTTTCAGATATCCAGATATTGACATTGCAACCAGTTTCCCATAAATTCTGTAGTGGAATATCAGCAAAGTCCGTAAAATTGGGGCTAACACAGAAAACATAAAATAAACAGTGGAAATGCAGATACATATATTCTTTGCACTACAGATCAATCCATAGTTTATAGCCTCAATTCCTAAAGAAAATTTGCAATAAAAGCTCTTGCTGTCAATTTAGTGGAGCTTTTTTTTATTATTTTATTGTCAGATCTGCCCCCATTAGTGATGAGTAACTCCACTTGGAAATTTTTTATGTAAAAAATATTCTTTTCATGTCATTGTAGTGCCAAGTAGTGCCAAGGCTGCAAAACTGCAGACCAGTACAGCACCTGTATGGATGTGGTCACATGGATCTGGCTTGATAAGGCTCTTTGCTAAGCTACCTGGACTAACAGAAAAGCTGTATTCTGACAGTATAAAGTGTCTGAGGAAATTTTTAAATAGTAGGAATGGCTCTTCTTGAATGCGCCACCTCTAAGTTAGTTTAAACAGATCTGCTGTTTCTGTACCCAATACAGAGAGACATTCCACATTCCTAGACTTTCTGGGAAAAGCCTTACATCCTACAAGCCAGCACAGTATAAATTAATTTTACAATATTATGATGATTTACACCAACCGGTATAGGGTCCAAGACCGGTCAGAAAATAAAGAAAAAGAGAAAGATTTAAGATGCAGGAAATAGGTTTCAAGCAGTGTCTGGACACTGTATATAATTCAGAGGAGAATCACTCCAAAAGAGGAAGACTTTAAGGCTATCAACTTGTCTGGCACTTTTCATAAGCATTAAATTATCTTAAACAATGAGTAAAAGCCTTCTTTTTCTGAGGTGATATGTGAGTGATCCAACCCTGACTGATCTAAGTCCAGAAATGTATCATAAGATAGATTTAAGAAAGAAACGGAAAAAAGAATCAAGAATCTCTAAACCTTTAAACCCTCTAACCCTCTTTGTTTTGGGGCTGTCGATATGGTTTTAGTCATACAATTAATTATACACAGGAACGGCAACTGCTTTCCAGCAGGATGACAAAAAAGCTTCGCTCCGAGAGGTCACCAAATCCTGTCTCACTTTGAACATTTGCTTTTACTGGCCGCCCTGCTCTCTGTGTCACCTCCAGCACCAGGAAGCAGATGGGACTTCCTTTCCATCCGGCCGCCGGGCAGGAAATGTTTGACTCTTCGACAGCCATGAACAGACAGCCAAGAGCTGCGGTGGAAGAGCACGACAGGAACTGATGGGCTCTCAGACACCGCAGCGACTTCCAACTGGCGGGCCATTGAGATCACATATGCAATCTCCCATTCTACCCAAAACTGAGCATTCTTGAAATATTAGAAATGTTGACCTTGGGTACAAATGCTGGAAATGAGACTAATTAGTCTGGAAATCCAGCTTGAGAAAAATCAGTCGTTCATATTATCCAGAGACCCACTATGCCAAGAACCATCCTTGTCTAGACTATGTGCTTGCTGTCCCCTTTGCTCTACAATATTTTTTTGGTGCAAGTGCATACTACGTTTTCGTTGTGTAGCCATCCCCAGTTACATTTGAAATTTGATTTTGCTTTCTTGCCACATCAATACAAGGGAGAAGTTTCTTAAGGTACAAAATAATCTGGGCCTCATTAATGTATAAATCTGTAATGCATTCAAATTCAGAATGACCTACTGTGAGTACTGCAATATGGGATATTTCTGGACTCTAACATGAAATTGCATTATCTTGAGTTTCCACCTTTCTTGCAATTAATTCTAAGCAGATCTATAGACGCAAACACAACTCCCCCATAATATTAATACCAATATCAAGCAAACATAGTCACAGATGGTTCACAGACCAGCTGAGATTGGAAGGCACCTGTAGAGATCATGTAGTACAATCCCTCTACTCAAAGTAAGGGCACTACAGCAGGTTGCTCAGAGGCGTGTCCTGATGGGTTTTGAATATCTCCAGAGACAGAGACTCCACAGGCTCTCTGGGCAACCTCTTTCAGTGTCTGACCACCCTCGCTTTAAAAAAGTCTTTTCTTGTGTTTAAATGGAATTTCTTGTGTTTTGATTTGTGCCTATTGCCACTTGTGTATTCACTGGATACCACTGAAATAACATATATATATAAATAAGTTCGTGAAATATTAAGATCAAAAGGGATAAAGAAACAAACCATGAGCCAAACAAAATGGGAGATATTATAGCTAATGAAATTTATGACACTCTTAGGTTAAGGACAGAAGAGATTATTAGACCATTTTCATATGATCCTATAAAACCCAGGCAAAGAATTCTTATCAGGGGATTCCTTTACTGACACTGCAGATTATATGTTGTTGAAAAGGGCATCTGCTCTTGCTAGCATAGAAAGCAAAACCAGTTGCATACTGAAATAATTAGGAATGAGAAAACATTTCTTTTTTCACCCTAAATTTCCTCCTCTTGTCCTACATGGATGGAAATAGGTCCATCTAGTTTAGGTACTTAATCTGTTTATTCATGTATTTATCTGCTAGTATATATTTTCTGTTTTGTTTTTTAAATTCCTGGACTCTGCATGGAGTATTACAAATGAGATAGTCCTGCATGAGCATCCAGTTTAGCCTGGTGATTCCAAGGTGGTTGGAAGACTGAGCACCATGCGGAGATCCTGCTGAAATTCTGTTTTAAAGCTTGACTGACTTTTCCACTTCTGACTCTGCTGACTTCTTTTGCCATTCACACTGTCTGCCTTCTTTACACTTTGTGCTTGGTTCTGCTTTTGTTTCAGCCTTCATGACTGTTAGTGAGATCATACATAATCTGGTTTGCCTCTACGTAGCTGGCCTCTAGCTTTGTGTAGACCAAGAAACAAGTGGCTGTCTATTCTCCCCCAGTATGGTTATCTATATTTTGGGTGTATAATGAAGCAGTCTTTGTAAAGGAAACACTTAATTTTCTTTATGGTCAGGACAAGAAGGTGTTTTTCAGCATCACTGGAGGCAATTCTGTTAGCCTAAGTCTAGTATGTCATTTAAGCTAACTGGATCCCACCAGGTATCTTCTAGGAAGGGTATGATTACTTTGTGACTGTGCATTTCTTCTGTATTTTTAGACTATTGACGTACCCTTCTGCATTCTGTGGCCTAGTGACAACATTGATTTTACGATAAATTTTTCAGTCTGAAAAGTGTTCTCAGAACATTAAAATCAGCCATGCTGTACCATGATCTTATGTCTTTGCATGTGCCTTTTAATTGCTGAAAAATAAATTTCCACAGACATCACTAGCAGCAGAGGCTCATCAGTATAATGCAAGCCACAGCAGAATACAAAAATGGGCTTTAGAGCAGTTTTTTTCCTTAATTTTAAAAAAACCAAACCCTTCAATCAACTTGCTGAGCAGGTAAGAACTGAAATGTAAGTACTGGGAAATAAGTAGCCTCTATTTAGCCATATCACAACTATTTATGCCTTTCCATGTTGCTAAACTATTCCCAAGAGAGCTGACAGCCCTTAAGAAAAACAGAACAATCACGGATTAGTGTTAATTAATTCCTTTCCATTTGGGAAAAAATACATCGTATCATGACTACTGAGGAGGCAAGCAGTTATATTTGACATTCAGTTCTATCATTGTATGAAGCACTCAGAAGCTATTCCAGTTCTCAGAAATACACTTACATGTATTGTTAAAGTGACATATTAAGAAATATCTGCCCTGAGGTGCTGACTTGCAGTAACTATTCCTTTTATGTGAATTATTGTTTATCTCCTTCTAAATCCCAGATAAATATCTGAAATATTTCGAGCTGTCCAGTACTAGAGAGGTAAATCATAAGAAATGAATTCACCTATTCATATTCCAATTTCCTTTTCTATTACATAAACACAGATATTTGCCAAAGAAATATCTAAACAGTGTGTGAATCCAACTCTGTGACTATTTTAACACTGTCCAGCACTACAGCAATTCAGAGCTCATATGCTTTTGGGTTTACCGTGGCTGACTTGCATTAACTATGATGGCATTTTTGTAATGCGGACTCACACCTCGTAATAACTAACTAGAAGAAAGGTGTTAGATCTGATTGCATACCATCACTAGCTCTCTACCATTATTATTCAGAAGAAATATTAGAGAGCTGATGATGTCAACCAGCAGGCGGAATTTCCAGTTTATGTATGTAAAATTTGCGATACTGACTGGATCAGATTCTTGCAGTCCAGATGGAAAAAACTTCTCAATGCAGTTGTAGGAAAAAAGCAATTAGTTCAAAGATATTCCATCAGATGACAATGATAAGGATGACATTTATTTTTATCTAAATCTAATATGATAGTGGAATATTAGGAGCACTTCAAATATCTCTGCTGCAAGCACCTAAATTAAAAGGTATATTAACCACCTCTCAGCATTGAGCTGCGTTCTTAATTTCTAGTATTGTAAGATTCAGTCACATCTGAAAAAGCAGAGGTTTTCCCATGAAACATAAATTAAAACTTCACCAGTCACTTGCTGTCAACATTTTAATGTATGTGTGGTAGGTGTGCTTTAAAGAAACAGGACATCAAGAAGCCTTCTGCTTTTCAGTAAAAATGCTTCAGAAAACTGCTGCACATTAGTCTCAAATATGAATATGAAGGCAAGTGCCCAAATTTACAGCCTAATCAGTGTGACAGTTGATATCATCGTACTTAACATAAGATGAAAGTTTTAGTTTACAGATCATTTGGTCATTGATGAGCTGAGGAAGATCAATGTTAAGTCTTTCAGGGGCTAATTCTAGGAAGGGAGGGCTACACAAGACTTTAAATGGCCTGTGGTTTCATAGTCCAGTCTTCCTAAGGAAGAATACAAAATATAGAGGAAATTGTTGGACTATTATATTTTCTGCTCACTATGATGGGACTTGGTGCTGCTTGGTGCTGTATGGTGTAAGGTTAAAAAGATTACCAATTTCATGGAATAACAGAGGTCACCATTACTTATAATTTTGTTGCTTAGGTGAGAATCACTTTTGTTTCCATTGACAAGACAATCTGATGGTTGAGTATGAACAATTTATATTCCATTATATTCTAATGGAAGTAGATGTAACATCAGGAGATTGAAAAACAGTATTCATGTCACTTAACTGTCATTTAGTATTCACTATAATGAAGATTTAATTTTACAGGAATAAGTCCAGAATGTTGAACAGTTACAGTGGATCTCTATTTCTGTCTCTTTGGTGAAGATATTTTATATGATAGTTTTGTGATTTAAGTGACACTATGTCTAAAACGTTTCCAATTTAATTAATTATTCTATGTTACCAACAACTCACAGCAAAATTAAGCATTCTAGAATTGCATCTTGTTTGTCTGTTATAGAAACACCATGCAATCAAATATATATACCAATAAAAAGCCAAAGTCTCTTGAGTGACTTAATTAGCTACCGTGTCCTCATTCACTGTTCAGTATCTTTCCTGGTAAAACCATTTTTAAATCGGCTAAAAATGAACACACAAATTATATTTAGAAATTAATTTAGCTTGTATGTGTACATAAAAATAATCTTTTCTTCACTGTTCTCTTCCTTGGCTTCTATCTACCCATTTTTCTGATGTAGTTACTGTCTATCCTAATTGTTTAAAATATTAATCATGAAGAATGAATAATATAGTCAATATATTTGAAACAAAATGTTATGTTATTATGCTACATTGACGAATTTCATGCTAATTTAAAAAGCAACCATTCAACATAATCTAGAAATTACATAATACTTAGGGCATATGTAGGTATTATACAATACCTAGACAGTGTGGTAGGAGGTGTTACAGGAAAACACTGAGCTGAACCACTGATTGTAGCTCTAGCTGAAGTACTACTCACAGATATAACTAAAACAGATTGAGTATTTCCATTTTAAATTATTCTGTCAATCATATATAACTGTCTGAAAATTTCAGTTCTTGAGCTGAGATTATCCATACATGATTTCTCCTTGTAGGACAAAGAGAAATACTTGAAAGTTTGAAAACAAATGGTTCATCTTCTTCTCTTCTCATAGACAAACAGCTAGTTACACATAAGGTAATTATTTTGATTTTGGGAATAAAAGCCCTGTGTCTGAAGACTGAAAAATTAAAACTTGGCATACAGGTGTACCTTTGAATATTCAAGAGAACACTTTTTCAATTTCACCTAGCTGCGAGTTTTGGAAAAATCAGGTGAGACTTTATGACAAATATTACAACAATAGTCATACTCCTAACAAATTTGGGACACTGTTTTGAAGAATAAAAAAGATAGATTGTTCATTGTGCACATTCCAGTATGTATATTCACGTGAAGAATAAATTAGCCCTACAGTCAAAAGCATATTAATAATTTCTACTAAATGATGTAGGTTTCATCACAAGCTTCAGTTTAGACACAAATTACTCCCTCTTTTTCAGAAACAAACACTCATTATAATAAGGTATCCTCTCATTGGAGAGCCTTTCTCTGAGTCTCTGCAAATGTTTTACATTTCATTTCAGTCAGTCTTTGGGGGCTACAGAAAGAGAACCCTGCTCTGTGCTGTTGAATATTTACTGATAAGAAACAATAATATAACATATAATACTGGATATGCTACGTTACTACTTCTTTTAGGCATAGATTAATACCACAAAATCTTCAGTTCTGTTATTATGTATCTGATTCTACACAATGCTCGGCAGTCTAGGCAGATACACAGCCAAGATCAGCAAGGCTTTCTTTCAGGGGCTCCTGGATGCAGACTGTAAAGCTCTGTACAACAGAGACACAGACAAAACCCTCTGTGTGTGTAAGGATACAGGCAAACAAAACCTTACCCACACGGTCAGGCTGCAGAGGTACATCAGGTGACATAAGCAATGGTGCCCAAAACAAATCAGCACTAAAGAGCTTTCTACAAACCCTTATGTCTACCCTGGTATATCTGAGACTGCTTGAAATTTTGGAAATATTACATGATACCATACTAGATGCTACGGACATCTTAATTTCAGCATTTTGTACCTGAGTTATTAACCATGACTTCATAAAGTTCTTTTCAGGACTTTTTTTTGTGTGTTTAGTTGTGCACAAAAAATAGGTAAGACACTGAAAAGTTTACAAGTTACGTCACAAAACAGCTTCCTTCTGCTTCTTGACACACAGAAACTGTATTTAAGGAAATGTGAAACAATGAGGCTGAAAAAAAGACTCTTTCACCAAGTGGATTGGCAATTTGGTCCAAATAATAAATACGCATCTGAATGTAAAAACATGGGTTGTTTCTTATAGATGGTGTGTACATTGAGAAGAAAAAACAGACTAGAAGGTTTCAGAACTACCGCTTTAGTGTCCAATTACTGTTTATAGAGATTGCTGTTTTGTTTGTATGTTAACATTTGGGCAGTGTAAACAAACCAAGCCAAACAACTGGAAATAACAAAAGCGGGACAGGACTGCTGTTTGTTTAATTCACTGCACACGTATTCAATCTGGACTTGCAAATGGAAAAGCTTGAATTGGGTTACTGTGAGCCTCTCCATTCTGCGTAAGGTCAGTCAATTAAAATCATGTCTTACTTTATGTGTTGGCACACTTCACTCT
Organism: Dromas ardeola; assembly: GCA_013398915.1. Classification (NCBI taxonomy): domain Eukaryota; kingdom Metazoa; phylum Chordata; class Aves; order Charadriiformes; family Dromadidae; genus Dromas; species Dromas ardeola. Next base: position 133,618 of record VYZM01021384.1, read on the forward strand.
GAAGTTATAGCGTCAGCCTCAGACAGATTTCAAATCAGATAAAAGCTCAAGCCTCAATATTACTGGTCTCGTAATCAGCTATGAATTCTGCCACTAAAGCATATGTGTTGTGTGCATCTTACCTAAGAATTGATAGGGTATGGAGACTACAGGAGACAGGAAGGTATGTAACTAATTTTCAGGGTTTAGACCTATGAAAACATCTTCAAACTTTTCATGACATAAAAGGTCATTTATACATATTGACCAGCACAGAAGTACAAAGAAAATCACATAATATTTCCATAGATAGCAATAGATCCATTTACCTCTTAAATCTCCCCTTTTCATGTTATGTGATGAACATACACCTTGATAAGAATGTATAAAATAATGATTTTTATGTAACTGATTTTTAATAAACAGGGTGGCATCTTTGAGCTCATCTTTGACATTCTTTATAATGAGTTTTTCTGAGCATTGGCCAAATTATCTATCATCAGTGGTTATTAAAATAAAAGACCAATTTCTTTAATTGCTGCAAATTGCAGAGTTGCATATGTAACTGCTGTGAATTACTCTTCGTCCCAGCCTTGTCTTGCTTCTATGAACAACCCTAATGACATCTATGGGAGATCAGTTAACAGAAATAAAAACCAATTTAACAGGAGCCGTTCATGTGCGGTTAACACAGTTTAACTATTCCCTGTGAGCCATACTAAGTATGACTGTCAAAATCAAGCAGCCCATTCAGCGGTCTTTATTTCAAAGTGATTTTGTAAGTAGCAATAACTTTCTTTGCTATTTTGGAAGGTGTCCTTTTCATTCCAGTATTATTTTCTTAAGTACTAAACAATAACATACCTCAGTCTGTGAGGCTTTCTGGTCTGGCATCCTGAATGCCTTGAAGTAAACTCCTCGGGGAAGTCAAGGTGACCTTTCAAGGTAGTACATTTGAGTATCAGGCATAATCCTTCTGCAGGCCAAATTAAGATTATTTATTTAAAAACACAGCTGTCTTGATAAAGGAAGCCATGTAGTTTTGTCAGACCACAATATTTAGCAGCATGCTTGAGATCTCTCATCCTGTTGCTTCAACCCTATCACCCTAGGAAAGAAAAAGAAAACAAATATAAAAGAATGGAACTCAACGTCAGCAAAATAAACACCTTTCGCATAGCAAGGCTGTTAACAGAGCTGCCAAGCTACATGGATGTAAAACCTCCCATTCTTGCACTGGAAACAGAGGTAAAAATACTCTCCTCACTATCTTTGCAAACGTTGAAAAGCTTTTGAGCCTGGGGAGGAATTTTGTGGTTCTTTCTTTGTTTTCTGTAACCAATTTAACCACTTCTTGTCTGTGAGAACATGCAAGTCTTTTGAAGACTGATTCTCCCAAAAACTATTCTTGAATCAATAAACCACTGAAACACCTGTTAAGTGTTTTCCTCTTCAAGACAGCATCTGCTTAAGTGTTATCCAGAGAAAGGTTTACCAAACTGAAGCCCAAAATAAGTATCATTGGTTCCTACATAAAGTCTATATATGTATATGAACTCCACTGACGCTCCAGACAGATAAAATCCTTACATCTGGCATTAATATAATGATGCCATATAGAAATTGTCAGCATCCAAAAGGGTTTTTTGCATTTTTTTCTCTTTCAATACCCTATGGCCAAAATTGAAATATTAAAGCTACTACTTAATAGGCATTTTCTTATTTTAGGTACCAAAATGTCCCTTAATATTGTTCCTTGGTTATTCTATTTAAACCATTTGAAAAATGCTGAATTCCAGATCTACCAGTATATACTCCAAAAGTCCAAGTTTAAAGCTAATAACTTAAAGGATAGTTACAGTCAGAAGTCACAGTAATTTTCTGTTAACCCAGCAGCTACGTGTTTAGAATACCCTGGTAGCACCTATCTATATTTTGATGATGAACAGCAATTTACCTCTAGCAATTTCACCTAAAAACTGGAAAGCAATAATATTTTGGAATTACTGTGGTGGAAGGGGAGGCAGAAATTCAGATTATCAATTTTATATAAAAGCATTTTATATTTAAATATGAATATTTATGCTGATCTCATGGTCAACATTTGAACACAAACATGGTTCAAAATCATCCTGGGTAAAGCTTTAAAAAGTAATTCCCCTTCCATTTCGTGAAGCCATATCAGGACCTCATATGACCTGTATTCCATTCACAGTACTGTGGTAGAGATCTTCCCAACAGAGGGCATTCCAGCCTGATAACACCATGTATGTATAGTAATTGCAAATGAAATTTAAGAAGACCATAGAAGCAACATTAGTCACAAGCAGAAGAATGTAAGAATATGGAAATTGTGCAAAAACTACAACAGTCACTGTTTGCAGAAAAAAGAAAGGAAATGTAGGAATCTAACTAGATTAAATCTGATAGAAATGCTTAGTGTAATATATATGCAAGCAAAACAAAAAACTTCCCATGAGAACAATACAGTCTGACACAGCTGCAGCAAAATAGCTAAAAATTACCATGATGTTTTTGAAGGTCTCAAACCCCAGGTATAGTGTATGTGAAACCGAATAAACTGGCCGACTCACAACATCATCTGCCTTCGGTACTATTTCCTAAGTAAATGAACTTATGGAATAGGTATATAATAGGAGTAGTTAACAAATAGTTAGGCACATGAAAAAATGCTTCCTCTTTAGAGTAACCAACCTCCAAAATGGCTCGTCATCCAGTGAAGTGAGGCAAAGCCCAAAGAGTGTAAACAAAGGTACTAAAGAGATATGAATATCACATGCCCACAACTGAAAAGTATTACGGACATGGTAAAAATAATATTTTCCAATGTCATAGACAAGTACTGTCAAATACTAGTGGATGAGGAAATCATTCTTCATCTCATTTCAGTAGACAGATAAAGATTCTAGAAATCTACAGTGGAAGAATAACACTATTGTTGCTGTTATCTGTGACTACTAATTCAGTGTCATTAGTGTCAATTAGTGCGGCTACTTGTTTCTGACAGTAAGAGACATCCTAAGAGGATTTTCAGAGCTACCTTTCACTTTCTGGTATAGGAACACAAAGATCTCATTCCTGCCATTAAGAGGCAAGGAAATTAATCTCAACTAAAAAAGGGAAACTGTAATATGGTACTTGCAGCCCCTTCATAGAGGGCAGTAAACAAAAGGCAAAAGCAATCCAGCATAGGTACAGACCTACACATACTAATTAATGAAGAGCCTATCAGAATTTGTAAACTCCCAGGGCCTTTCATACAAAAAAATATGTGCAATGGTGTTTACATATGTTAAAAGCTTAAGCATTACGCTCAAGGAAAAAGAGATCATTAGTGATTCATGACCACTGAGATTACTGAGAGCCACACACCAGAACTCTGAGGCACTCTGATCTTATTACCAAAATTACACAGATGCAGTTTAGACAAGTCACTGATGTGCACAGCTGAATTTAAGCTAAGGCAATCTTTGAGCATGAAAATACGACAAGTTAACATGGTCGTCAAGTCATTTGGAAGCACCAGCAAAGGTAGTTACAAGCCCATTTTAACAGCAGAACTGGGAAGAATCCAAAAGCAATTATTCACGCAGAAACTGATAGCTGCATAGCCTCTGTTGAGATGGCCACAGGCCTTGCGAGAACGCTGGAATTACGAAGATGAGATAAGCATATGCACTGCCAGAAGCAAAAAGACTCAAGACCCAGAGCATTGAGAACGAAATTGTCTCCGAAGCAGAAGGCTGTAGCCAGAATATAAGAAGTGATAAACTGCCCAAAAATTATAACTGAGATCTGCAAGTAGGTGAACAACTGTTATATATGTGCAGACGTACATCTAGCTACAAAGAGAGTGAAGATTTGCTGCATTTTTTTTACAAATCTTTCAGCAAAGTAGGGATGGACTTCTCACCAAAGCTAAATAAAATTACAACTTTGCTGCAGAACACTGTTCACTCTTGTGGATGCCAGCCAAGATATAAAATACTGCTGCAGTGCACATTATAGCAAAAACAATGAAATCTTTCAATAAACAAAAACATTATCTGATTTCAGATGACAGAATCTGAGAGGAGACAGACCATTTTCTATTTGCCATCTTGCCACGCAGTAAGTGTTCACAGTACCGAACCCAGATAAATTGGTTAATTCAGGCACAGGGTATTCCTGCAAAAAGTTTCAATCAGTAACTGTTCATGACGAAACATCATCTAGTCAAAGTATTTTTAACTGGTTCTGTAAAAAGACTAGGTTGTGTACATATTCTGCCTTATAAATACATCTTCCTCTACTGGAAGTGGTAATAACAAAAGAGAAAAGATGACACATAAAGGTCAAAGCCTATTCTGGCAGGCAAGCTGATGATTGCCCGGACAAGCTCTACTGTCAAGCTAGACACAATCAGAGAATTTCCTAAGCATAAACCATACACATCAGGCTTTATAGCTCCTGGTGATAGGTGTCGAATTTGATGTAGTCCCCAAAAAGAGGAGCTTGCCTTTTCTTACATAGTTTGATGGCACTGACTGATTTGGCCCCGTACAGTATCCTACAAGGATGTCTGATGGAATGTTACCTTTCATGACTAGATTGTTGCCATCCAAATGGGGATGCGTGTTGTGACATGGCACTGGCATGTGATGCTCATGTCTCAGGTATTTCAGATGAGGATAAGCATGAAATGGAGTGTAGGAGAGACAGTCATTCAGACGGACTTGTCAATACTGAACTACTATGCCAGTGAGCTACGACTGGTAATCAGCAGCATGTCTGGAGTGTGATATGTGATGCCAGCAAAGCCCATGACGCCTGCTCAGAACAATCAAGATTCAGTGAGACTGAGCCCACTGACAACACCCTCCAAAACCTCCAGCCACTGCCTGAGGCTCAGAGGGCCCTCCTGTGCGGTTATAGGAGCGCATCTTCTATCAGGTGGTGTCCGGCTGGCCTTGAAAGAATAACACAGTCTTCCCCTCCAGAGGGGCAGCTTAGTCTTGCATGTCTCCCCCTTTACCTCTAGCTCTTCCTGGCACTCACTAACCATCAGGTGTTACAACATACTGCCTCACAATACTAGCACAGACAGGATTTTCCTTCAGATGGTGATAGAGTTAAAAGCAGATTTGTTGATTCTCTCAAAGAGAAGTACCCAGAAATAGGTCTGAAATTGATTTGGAAAGAGGCAATACGCTATGTGTGAGTCTCTCTGCAAAGAGAAGAGTAGCATCAAGCAGTACTATTGTTTGAATTAAGTTACCTGTTTTAGTTTCTAGATAAAAAAAAGGATCTAGAGAAACAATCATGAGGACCTGTACTAAAAAAAGCCTAAGAAAAAGGTGAAAAGGGTATTTCAGCGGCAAACATGCAAGGAAGTAAGCTTAACAGAAGACTAAATACAGAGACACTGCATGACAGTTTGAAGAACTATCACATCAATGGGGTTGTCGTCTGTAGGGAGTCACAAAAGGCTAAGAAGAGAATCATAAGGCATGGAAAAGCTAATTTTGAAGACTATGATATGAAGAAGTTATTTAGAAATCCTGGCCCTTCACTCCTCCACACAGCCTTCAAGGTCAAGTATTCCCTATGAGCCCCTCAAAACACAAACACAAGAACACAAGTTAGAGAACTGCATTTTAATTGAAATATCTGCTTTAGAAGGGTGAGTAAAAAATGTAAGGAGTCAGAAAGCTTTTTGTGATTTGAAAAGTGATGATGAGCCTGTAAAGGTGGAGAAGAGATGGACTAAGTATCTCATGCTACAGATAACAAATGGATTCCCCTTCCTTTCACTTGGGCTTTGTGGTTCTTGTATCTAAAATAATGACAGAACATGGATAAACACATCTCACAAGATCAAGATCATGTAAGACTGCAAGCTAAAGAAGATAAATAATTGTTTGTTTTTCCCTTCAGATTCTTGCTTACCTGAAAGAGGCAACCTTTCCAAAGTCAATGATGCACATGAAATAAAAGTATATAGGAATGACTGATACTAGAGCAACAAAGCCACTCCTCAAACTACTAAATCACTCATTAGGTACAACATTATAAAAGGTATTAACTACAACTATTGCCTCAATAAATTAGAAGCCCTCAGCGCTCCTAGCAATTTGCAGTAAAGAGAATGGACATCTTTCACTGAACACTTCCATGCTGAATTGTGTAAGTTTGAGATGTCCAGTGTAACTAACGAGTTAGAAAAGTGAGAACGGCTAAGGGAGATGCCGACAAAAATGTGACTCAAAAACCTAGTGTTACACAACTTCTATTACCATAAAGTATCAGAACAGAGAGTCTAAAAGAGAAATTCACACTATAGAAAATGCTGTGTAGCTTTTTTAAAAATAAAAGCCATACATTTTTATGTTTTTATTCTTACTTTGTTTGCTCTAATAATCTCTTCTTCAGTATAAAGCTATGCATGTGGCACATTACAAAGATAATATTCCAAAGAGCCATAAAAGCTCTCCTGTGTTATCCCAGAAGAATGCTCAAATACAGCAGCAGTTGTAGTAATATCTTCAGAGCTAGCAGTGAGTAACCTCATTCAAAAGTGAATATTATTCTGGTGTTAGCTTTCAGAGGTGCGACTTAGAATTAGCACCATTGTGTCAGATGTTGCCTGAGAAATAAAGATGCGATTTTGGCCTACTGTCTTAACAGTGGCAGCTATTTGATATAGGACTGAAGATGTCCCTACAGAGACTCTGATGCAGTACTTGAAAAAGAATAGCTGATAAGATATTATCAGTCACTCCAAAGATTTCTGGACTGTGTGGCAAACTATATACCAGAGTTTTATAAGGAAAAAAGGATTCAGATCGTAATATGCCCTAAGGATATACCATTTAAATTTAAAGAATTATCATTTCACTGGCCAATGTAGGAAAATGTTTTAGTCACTTTGTTTCAATTAATAATGTTATGGGAGGTTTCTTTTTAAGCTATAAAGTAAAATGTCAAACGAATATCTCAAAAAATACCTTCAAAAATGATCCAGTCTGGTCTAGTAGCTACTGGTTTATTGTAAAAACAGATATATAAATAAAGTGTACAGCAAAACACTACGGATACCTCCTGATGATTGTTAAAATCAATTATTGTATGCTAAGAACCTTTTGATATTTTTATTTATGCTGTAATTATATGCAGTATTAAAAAATTGCTTAAATTACTCTACAAATTAAAATATTTCCACAACTTTGCCTTATTTGCAGATCAGAAGAGCAAGCTGACACAGAGAGGTCATGGGCAATGCAAGACATTGCATTGTCTATAGATTTTCTTTACAGTTCTAAGGAAAACAAGCAACTCCTAGCATACAAAGAAAAAGTAAGTACCAACGAAGAAATTTCCACATCAGAAATGTGGATATTTTTTCTTTCTAGAATATAAGAAAGAAAGCATTCACAGACTAAAAATTCAAAGAGTTGTTGACAAGATCCCAGTATCCTATCTAAATAGTTGAGACACTGACATGTGGTCTGATCAGCCATATTGCCCTTAGACACCTGTAAATGATAATCCAGTTCAGTCCATTGTTAACCTATAAAACTCTTTAATCAGCTTCCCTGAGAAACACCATACCAGGAGGACTTTGCTGAAAAGTCAATAGCAGAGAGTGACCTTAAAATAGGAGTGCATCAGCTGCTGACCAGATTAATCAACTGGTAACCAGCCCAGCACCTGTTAGGGTTTTTTATGATCCAGGGGCCAAATACGTGTTTCTATTAACCCTGCCTTCTTCCTGCTGCCTCCCAGGGTTGATACCACACAATACTCAGCACTTTTTTTCTCCAGCAGGGAGGGCATTTGATGGTCAATACGCTCAGATATAAAGCAAAGGAAGATTTACCAATACTGCCGGATGAAATGCTTGGCAATGTATCTGCCAGGCGGTACATCTTCAGGATATCTTTCAGACGATGGGTATTTCCCCATCAAAGGTAATAAAAACGTCAATACCACAAACCGTAGAAGTGACAGACACACGGAATACAAATGAAATCCAGCATTTAATACTCTGTAGCCTAAAAACTATTGCTCCAGTGCGGCCCAAATCTAATTACATGGAATGACTAATCACTATTAATGCTTAATGTTTCTTATAGAAGACCAGGCGCTCTTACCATAATCTTTTAAATTTAAATTATTATTTAAATTAGTGTCCAGACTATCATCCTATCAGGCAGTAACCATAGCCTTACAGTTCAGTGTTTAAATATGATTGCTCAGTGCAAAGGAATTTTGATCAAAGTCCCAGGCAACTTAAAGTGAGGTGCCAGGTGCACTTCAGTTTGGAAGTGGCACGACAGAAAAATGTGTATGTTACATAAGGTTTGCTCAGTGATACAGCAATTGCAAAAGGATTAAAAAAGTGTCTCTACCATGTGATACAGCCCTGTCAGTGCTGGTGCTGACCTGATCTAAATCATCCACATGACACAGAACCAGGCAGAGCTGAGGTCCTGAAACAATCTGGTAGTGGTAAATTACATTCCAGAAATAGTGCATTCATGAGAAAGTAGAGGCATCTCTGTGCTATGCTCCACTGTGTTGTATAGGTACACTCCTAAATCTGACAAGCCCTCAGAATTAAATTGTCTTACTTCTATTCTTGATATCCAATGCGGATGAAATTCAACTGCTACAAAAGTCAAAGTCACATTCATCTTTAGAATGACCTATCTGGGGGCTGCTGCCCCCAAGACTATTTACCATTAACTTAGAAAACAAAATGCTGTTTATTAACAAAAGAATCTCTGAATGCTACACCACAAAGTCATAAATAAGTTTTGCAGCTAGTCCTAGAATCGAATAGATCAAAGCTCAGTTAGAGAAACCTGAAAATGACAGTGATAAGTAAATTGCTGCTGTGAAGACGGTGAATGTAGAAAGACCATCTGTTAAATAAGAGTACATTTAAGTACTTCCATTTATCATAATTACTATCTTATACTACAAGGGACAGGATGGTCTCTGAAGTTGACAGAAGCTAAGCTATTTAAACATTTTTGGGCAACAATGTTTGAAATATAAACATATCAGAAATTCTAGAAGTTAATGTTAAGAGGGGTACAGATTTAAGACAATAATTATTTAAGTAAAGAAAAATGTTGCCTTCAAAGTGAAAGCATAATTAATTGCCAAGTGAACCTATTCTTAAATTATGGCAATCTACTATTTACTACGGAAGGGAGGAAGTCATATTCTGCCGCGGTATGCAGCTGCTATTGATAAAATAAAATACATTTTCTGTATGACTTAGCAAGCCAACCATCACACTCTACATCAGTAAAATTTCTGCTTCATCTTCAGATGTAATATAATCTTGAAGTTGCAATTACAGGGAGAATCATGGCAAGCTGGGGAAAAGCCTGTGCCTAAAATGGTAGATGGCAACTTCTTGCTTATGGACAGACTACAAAAAAACCCCAAAAAAGTTATGAAATAACTATCAGTATTAATCACTACTTGCAGATGGTTACTTGAAAGCAGGAGAAAGTCCAAGGTGACCTCTTAATTGCAAACAACGTCATGGGTGTAAATCCATCATATCTCTTAATACTTCCCAGAGCTTGTAAACATTGTTGCTTTCCCCTCAGGGAGAGAACTAAAGAGCAATTTTATTATACCCCAGGAAATATAGGAATATAAATGAATCTAAAAATGTAAGTATAAAGTTGGTTTACAGGCAAAGGAGACTCCTCCTTATTCTAGGGTGGTCTTTGGTCCTGCAAGTAATACAAAGGGAATAAATGCAAGTGAAGAAGATACTGGCTTTAAATCCTTGTTGCTTTCCTAACTCCTTTCTTATCAGCATGTAAACTCATTTTTTTTTTTCCCATTTACAGTAATGACAAATCACTGTTATCTGTGTTAGCTGGCTGGGGATCTTACATTACTAGTGGATTGACTAATGATTAATTGAGGTAACTACTGATCTGAAACTAAATTGGTTGATTTTGGCCTGTGTCTCTTCAGGTGTTACACGGGACTGCAAACTACCAGGATTAGACACCTACCCATTCTAGTTACTTTATTACACTTCACATGCATCACTATACTGTTACAAGACTCGGTTCTAAAATGATCAACTTGCAGATTTAAAGCTTCAAAAGGACCAGACTTTTCTCTAGTTGCCATAGATTTTAGCATTTCTTTGTAAATATCATTTTCACTTGGGCTCTGAGCCTTCCTTTCAGAGCATAAGAGATCCTAAAAATGAAATCTTGGGTTAAAACTTGGTCTGTATTAACGAATTTAATACATGCTAAGCTCAGACACAGCATTATTTCCTAACAAAGAGTATTCACTACAAAAAGCTGAGGTTACCAAATACAATCAAAGCATTTATTTGTAAAGCCATTTAAATAAAATAACAAACTAAAAAGCAAGGCCAAAATTATTTACACATTTCCACAGAGACTACTCATTAAAATGCTGTTTTGGTACTTGAATGTTACATTGCTGCATGTTTAGGAGAAACCCCACATCTAAAAACCCCTGTGCTTGTTAATTCTTTCCACATAAAAAGCTATTTTATGTTGTATGACTTAAAGTACTTTTAGGAAAGAGATTATGTTCAGCATAGTTTTACATTAGCATGGGCATAGATGCTAAAAGCAATTTGCAAGAAGGCACTGAGACTTCCTGGGTAACACAATAGTTTATTGCTTCAGAGATTAAGATTCTGTTCTTTTCTCTTTCACTGACTTCTTTTGAGATGCTGAAACTCAATTATTAACCTTTCAAACTTTCCACACAGTTTCTTTTCTTGAACAATTACATGCTCATTTTATGTAAAGAAAATACATAACAATTAAACAGAGCTTTTGTCTTCAGGACTCCTCCACCTTTAAGTTCAAATTCTGATTCGGTTAATTTTAATGTACTCTTCTTGTGGCATTCACTTTAATGGGACTTCAGCTAGGGGATTTTTTCATGTTTCTCACTATTGGTTGACTTCAGCCTTCAGAATACATAAAAGTCCTTTTGAAACTGACATTTTACCAAAGCATGACATTTACCTATAGTGGTAGAAACCTATGTTTTGGAGATGTAAGATCAAGGACTAGTCCTTGCCTTGTATGACTTATCATTACAGAGACATTACTTTTCTCTACACCCATTCCTACTCCATACTAATTACAGTTTAAATCCTATTATAAGAGTGAACAAACTAAATCCTATTGTAAAGATGAGTCTAATCTTGCCTTAAGACATCAATTTGTCTATTCAATACTCAGAACACTGGAAAATTTTCAGAAGGGCTTATGAAGAAGGTGATTTTCAAGGACAAGCACAGCAGGAGTTTTAAGAATTTAAAAACATTTCAGAACAGTTCAAGACCAAACTTTCTATCAGTTACGGAATGAGAAGGAAAAAAAATGGATCTGGTACATGTTCATTGATGATTTTCTTTACCTTCTTTCTGTATAAGTACATCCCTTGAATCAATTCATATTATTTTCCAAGTATGGTATTATTTAACCTGAGGCCTATAGGTGCTGGAAAAATTTGGACCTGTTGCTCAAAACTAACAATGTCTTGCAAGAATGGCATATTTAGCATTGCAGGAAATCCTGCAATCTAAAGGTAAATAAGCCATAATTACAGGATCAGTAATTTCAGATTTAAAATTACTTTAAAAATCAGATTCAATTGAAAGCAAAAAAGACTCTGACTCAGAAAAATATGCAAATATTTTTATTAACTGATCTATTCTGTGAAAAATAAACAAGCTGTATCCCAAACTACAACTTTAAGATTTGACGTCTCCTTTTTCAAAGTAAGTATGCTTTATACAATGGGAGACACATGTTTCCATGTTTCTGTATAATTTAGTTTACTAATTTAGATCTCAGTTTATTATTTAGATGTTTGATGTTGTAACTATGCTATATTTATCTAATGATCATTAAAAGAAAGGAAACGATGTAGTGTATTTTAACAACTAGCTTGGTAACAACTAGGTTTTAACAAATAGGTCTTAACAAACAGGTTTGAAGATGATAAAGTGTTTATGACTTTGTATGTGACTACACTGAGACAGATAAAAGTAAATAGAAATACATTCTGCTTTACACAGTACAAAAAATGGGAAGCAAAATGGGTTAAAACAAGACAGCAAAAGCAAAACCAAAAAAAATCCTGTGCAGTGAAATAGAAGGGGGTTCTATTTCATGGTATCTGCCAAGATTTATTGATTAGATTTTTTATTCTATCTGTACTAGGAACCTGCCAAACAAACAAAGTAATCTACTTTCTAATAATTCAGCCTATAACTAAATGTCCAAGACAGCACTTGATGAAACACAGAGGAATCACACCTCATGTTTAATTTTGCTGGTAATGGGAAATACTTTTCAGAAGGAGGGGAGAACTGATAGTCTCCAAGCCTCTTTTTCCATGCTCAGTTATTCATCTTCCAAAGATTTCCCACTCTCATCTTCCCACCCTCTTCCTGAGGTGCTTTTCTGCAAGAAGATTGAGGAACATGTTTGGGATCCCTGCTCAAATTCCCCAACGGATCCAACCTTGGATTCTCCGTAACAAATAAGCCAACCTCTTGGAATCGCTTCTAAAAAGGTTTTCAAAAGTTCATTACGTAAGTTATCATCTATCTCACATTACTCTAACCCCGTGATACAAATGTCAGCATGCTGATGAATAGGTCACGTCCAACCCTTTCCTTCGTCATATGGCTGTGCAAGAGCCTTACAGAATCATGCACTGTAAAGGTTTCTGCTACAGCTGAAGCAACCAGAAGACTAACTTGTGTATTTATAGTGTTTCTAATTATGTGTATATTAAGTAGCAGTGGCACTTAAGATGTGCTTTAGAATAACTTCCTTTTCCACTGACAGTGTTTTTTTCCAAGCTGGCTCCAATTATCTCAAGGAGCTCAGCTCGACATACTAACACATACCACTCACACATACGCTTAGGACAGACTTGGGATGGTAATGTCACTCTGCCTAGAGACTAGCAACTTTAGAAGAGATGTTCAGATACCAGTTCAGGTAACCTAGAGAAGTCACGATCATATGCAATGCAATTTCAACGTGATTGTCTTTCTTCTCCTCTATTTTCCTAGCTATTCTGCTGTAGGATAGCAACAGTGTTTTGCTCACTATCACTACCACTGCTAGTCGTCCTTCAGTCTTTCAAAATACAAGTCTGACATTCACTTATATGATTCCATTCAGACTCACTGTCACAAAATTCTGTGGATCATTACAGTCCTTGGTTTTTCAAACATCAGCTTACAGACTAATGTGAAAAGTTTTTGACATAACCATTACAATTAAGACGGAGTTTTTGTAAGAGATCAAGGGAACAAAAGCAGTTTCAAATGATGACAGCAGGAGATTAAAAACAAAAATCTCCTTTGTAGAGGTAATAGTTACAATGCCTGATGTACTACTTTTTATTTAAATTTATTATCAGAAATTACATAGCCAGAATAAACCAGTAATTGCACAAAGTGTGTCAAATTCTGTCATGTTGCATAATTATTACATCCATTGATTGAAATAGGATTGTAGAATTACACTTGATTGATAATTCAAGATTTAATCCTCTGAATCCATTCTTCTATGATTCTGTGTTTTGAAAATCTTTCAGTACCAATAGTGGCACTGTTGTTGCCATTTTACCTCTTCCAGAAAGAAACCATGAGAAGCTAATTTTGCTTTGAAAAACTGGGCAGGGAAAGGAAAGAAAGCAGAGAAGAAAGGTGCAACCTTCCATTTCATAGTCAGCAACAGCAAAAATAATTCAGTTCATATTTAACTATTTGGTAACTGTACCTTTAAACATTACAGTGACCTTGTTTCAACAGAGGATTCCCTTCACAGTACTGAACTGGAAAAATGTGTATTTAAGTTTTGAACCCTAAGGAAGAGTCTCAGTGTTTTCTTAAGGAAATACTTTTTGATGGCATCATTCTTCATGTTGTTTCATTATTTCAGATAGACTTGCTCCCACTGTACAAAAGACTCACCAGCATCTGGTAAAGTTATTTTCTTATTTTCGTGGAAACAGGCCAAGATGTGCAATAGCAGCTAGTAAGTTTGTAGTAATGAAGCAACCATTTCCTGGAAATTTAGAAGTTTAAAAATATTTTCAAATAAATATCTAAAAAGCAATATTACAATGTAGAAAGCGGAGTTCATTGCCTTACTCCTTTAAAAGAAAAGAACAGAAATGTGTGTAGTGAAGGAAATGTTATTACGCAGCATATTATCATTTAGTAGATACAGAGTCATACTGCCTACTTGCCCCGGCTTTGCTAGTCCATGTGCCTACATCTAAACTGCAAAGCAAGTAAAGATCTGGGTCTGTGATCGTTCACAGGCCTGCCTTGCACATTTCTTAGTATGAACAGCTGAGCAAACTTGGGCTTATTTCAGGGCACTTTCCCCCAAAGTAGGGAAATCAGGGTTACGCCAACCCTTCATGAGGACCTTGGCACACAGTCTGAGGCATGGATTGGGCAGATGTGCCGTGCTGTGCCGTGCCCTGCTGCCTCTCTGGATTTCATCCGCGCTGCAGAAGTGCCATGTCGGCGTAGGATCCCTCCTGGAAGGGCCACAAGGTGGTCTGCTGTGGGGGGCAAAAACGGAACCGCTGGGCAACCTGAAGCAAGGCGGCTTCTGGGGTTACATGCACACCTGCAGCTGAACTGGGTCACGGTGAGCACACGCGCTTGCTGACCACCGCAATAGCAGTGCCGATACAGTTTATATCAGCATAAACTCTAGACAAGATATCATAAGTAGATGTGACAAAAACATAAGCCGGGAAAGTGGGAAAATCTTTTTACTTCTCAGTCGTTATTGTCAACCAAAAGCCAATGAGAGAGGTGGGAACAGAAACCAGATCTCCTAGACCCTGTCCCATGCTAGACCTCCCCCCGCTCCTCTCTAACTTTTTTTTTTTCATCTTGTTGTGGGTGGATTTGTTGTTTTAGAAATATCTTCAGCACTATTGCAGAACAAGCTGAGGCTAACAGAGCACACTGAAGTATTTTGTTTGAACTCTAGACCTTATTCTGGCACATCTTCCTTTTATTGTATTACTGTCTCCTCACTTACCATAAAAAGAATGAAAATGTATACTGACCATTTTAATTGGATTACAGGGCTCATGATGACTTTGACAAGTGATGTATGTTTCATAACTACATGGCAGTCATTTATTAATGTTTTGGTCAACATTTCTCCACATTTCATTCCAGGAAATCCTTCTATTCAATCCCAGTCTCCAGAGGTGGATGAGCTGGGTGTGGGTACAGCTTGCTGATCTCACCAACGTTTTGCTTATGCTGCAAACTGATGATCTGGGAGAAAACTCCTCTAAGAATTCTAAAAATAATTTAGCTTCACCGGTGACTTGATGTTCTTGCTTCTTTCTCTGCATTGGTCTTTTTTTCTCTTATCTTCTTTCTACATATACACGTAAATGCACGAACCCCACTACACACGCTTGGAGCATTCCCTCATCTCATCTTTTCTTACTTCTGCCTGCAACACTATGGTATTTTACTCCAGGAATCATATTTGACTTCACTCTGCCCATACCCTAAGATTAGTACCTCCCTGGCACTGTCTCCCATGAAGGCCGTTCTCTCTCTCTTTTTCTCTGGATGAGTACACAGAGGAGGGGTGAAGAGCTGGCAGGATGTAAAAAGCAAACCTTTGCACACTGCGTAGATTTTAAGGATAACTGATGCAGCCTAGACAGCTGTTGCAATCTTCCTCACTGTGCCATCCCAACATCCAGATGGAAGAACACTGGGGTAGCATTTCAGGGGATCATTGTGAGATTTCTTCTCATAAAACTCATGGTAAGGAACACTAGAAATGAAGAAATAATCTATCTATACACGTATCCCAGTGTATATAATGCTCAAAAACATAGTCTCCCTAGGCTAGAATTCCTGATTAGTGGTGAGAAAACTTTAAACCAAAATAAGATCTTGTAAAAATCTTCACCTTGAATTTAGCATTGACAGTGTTTTACAAATGTTAAGCCAAAAAATGAAGTTAGATTGTTTGGTTTGCTGATTCCTTTTCATCCATCTGCACTTAAAGTTCTAGCCAGGAACAGAAAATATAGGATCAGAAAGAATAAAACAAAATAGGGAGTTTTCATTTTCCCACAGATTATAGCATATTTTTTCATCACAGAGGATCCCCATTTCTCTCCCACTTTAGGAAATCACTGATTTACAAACGTTCACTATGGGATTGGTGGGAACATGCAGCACAGGGAGATATACCTCCGTTTAAAAAGCAGAAACCTTTTTAGGACTCTGTACTGGATAAGCAGTGTTCTGCTGACACAACAAAACAACTGCACTACCTCACCTCCTGCCACACTCCGCACTGACTAAAAGTCTCTTTCAAGGTTCACGTCTGTATAACTCTTAGAGCTGTTTAACAAATACTGGTGTTTTCTTTGATAAAAACTTTTGTAACTCAGAAATATTAGATGTCCTTTGTGTTGCTGGGTAGTTGCCAGATACAAAATTTTTAATCTTGCTGAAAATTTCATCTAGCGATGTCTTGAGAGGAATTAATGGCAATAAGAATCACACAAAGAGAATTTTCCGCAAAGGCAGATATTTGCAAGTTTAATTTTCATTGACAAACTTTGATTAAAGGAATGGCAATCTAAGAGTTTAGTAAAAAGAAATTATCTGTGATGTAGTGATTAATACAGGTTGTCCTTGCATATGGCCTACCTGTTACATCTTCTTTATACTTCCTAATTGAGACACTTCACTAAACTAGGTTCCATTATGCAGTTTAAAGAAGACACCAAATGCAGGGTTACTGAGGTTAGAGCTAAAAGTCTAGAAAGGATTGTCAGGTAAACAGCAACCTATTACCTATTTTAAAGCACTTGGATTCACATGAGAAAACTTACAGAGAAGTCTAAATGTTAGTTTGATTAGATACCTGGTTATAATTTCATATGACTCAAACCTGTTGAGAATTCCCTCTCTAAAAGCCTTACATTCCTGAGGTATTGCAATAAATGAAACCATCTTAAAATCACTAAGAGTGAAAGTACTGTTCAGCAGTGCACTCATGATATGTTGATATAGCAATTTAAGCTACAGCACTCATATTCCAACTAATAAATTTGAAGTGATGAAGTAAAATCAATACAATGTAGAGACCTAGTTCTGCAGGAACATATAAACATCTTTGATTTCAAACAGTGACTTAACATGTGTGCACAGATGTAAGGATTTTCCTAAGTCCTTGCAGTATTCCATCCTAAATGGAAAGAACAGAGGTGGAACAGACTGAAGAAAAAAAAGCAAAACAGTAAGTCAAAATGGCTTTGTGGGCCAGATGCAACAGACAACTCAGATCCCTAGCATGCCCCTAAGATTTAGATGGTGATTGTGTACTTAAATCTGATTCTCAAACCCAGACACACTCCACTCTTCATGCTTTCCATTAGAGTCCTCTGCATTCTTCTGAGGATGATGAGAATTTTCCAGGTCTCAATGAACTTGGCAATTCAATGCCTGGATCGATTCCAAGATCCAGAAGACATGTATTTCTGCTAAAATATGTGAGGTGCCCAGCCTGATAGGTATTCTTAAACCATTCATAAAACACACCTGGAGCACTGGGGTCCCTACGAACGTGGTAGCAAAGCTGCTTTCTATTCAAAAAGGGGACCTGGAGAGGAGTTCCCGCCCACGCTCTCTACATTATATCCTATAAGCTAGGACACTCATCATAGTGCCTTCTATTCAGGACCACCCTAACTACCACCTGAGACCACTTTAGTATTTTACTAAATAATTCTTCCATGTGAAACACCAGAGTGCTGCTCAGAACAGGCATTAGAGACCATGAGTTTTTGCTCCTAGACAAATGCAGTAAGTAGGAAACTACAAAAGATTCCTGACTCCTCATAGATTTTGTTCCTGACTCAGTGATTCTTGATTTTTTTCCTGCACGCTTTCAGTAAATGAAATTAAAAATGTTCTACTTTACTATTCACTAGTCTCTGATTAGGATTTTACTACAGGTGGTGAAAGTTGTCTGCCTTTAAGCAGAGAAAATCACTGACCAAAACCTCATACTTCCTGTATAAGGGTTTTAAGTAGTGACCTATAGTACAAAAGATGGGCACCACCAGCTGTGCCTTGGGCCATATCTTAACAAAATGAGCCCTGCCCCGGGTGTTTTTTAAAGCAAGATCTTAGAGCTGTGCTCTGAGTTTTGCATCTCTGCGGAATAAAGAGATCCTTTTTAAAGCCCAGAGCAGATCATCTCTGGGGTCCAGAAAGGGGAAACATTCAAGATGGGTGTTTACCCTCAGTAATTCCTTTTCCAGCATTCCTACCACTTAGTCTTAGGCAGCTGCCTGTGGATTTTAGGCAGTTGCATTCTCAAAGCACTGCAAGTTTTTAATCTCATTTTGATGAACTCCATTCCCAGAAACACTGCAGAAGGAACCCTGATGCTAATTCAGTGTTCTGAATTCACCAAGAGAAATGGACTGAAAAAGGATCAGGTGACAGGTAGGTCTAACCTGGGCCAGTGCAGATTCTATATTCCCCAGAGAAGCAGCTTAAAGCAAGGGTGAGACCACCTCCAGATGGTGAAATACCTTCAACTCTTCTAGATTCACTAGTCATTTCCCGTAAACTTACTTTCCGCATTGAATTACCTTCTTCGAGCCAAAGAGGTTTTACCGTTGAGGCAACCAGAAGTAGCTTCGCTCAGTATGGCAAACTTTTGCTGTCTGATGACTGAACTGTGATTAGGAAGCATCTGTTTCATCCAAATTTGAAAATCTTCCCAGTACCAATTGTAATCAGAAAAAAAACATTTCCAGTCTTGTAAAACTAGTGAAAGAAAAATTTAGAAATTTGAGGACATGTATATATCTCTTAGGTTTTCTTTAGGAAAAGATCTTGAGTGGAGTTTCTAAAAATTCTCAAATTAGTGGCAACGGTAACAGTTTGCTTCTGTTACTGATTTATTCACAGGAAATGGCTTTACAGTATAGCAACACACCACAGATAGGATAATTAGGTACTGTGTTTTTGGGCACTTACAGTAGGTTTTCCTCTAATATACCAAAAGAGGAATATTTTAAACAAAACATTTCAGAAGCCTTCTACATCTCTTAACATCCGGAATAATAAACTGTCTTGCTACCTTTGCATAATCTGCAACTCCCCAGTATCTGCAGGAAATCCACAAGAAAAACCTCACTTACGCACATATTCACCACAGCAAAATCACGTGGTCAGCAAGGTGAAAATAACAGCCGAAGCCTGATGCAGCTGGAATATATTTGAAATATAAAAAAGACAAAACTTCCTACTCCTCAGCATTATTTTTTACATATATAAAGTTACATTTTATTGTATTATATTATAAGCATGAATAAAACCTACACACATGAACACACCATTAAAATATACAAATAGAAATACCAAAAAATTACAAATATTTTAATGTGAATTTTTAAAATTGTTAAAATGTAAAATATGTATATACTGGAAGGACACAAAGCACACTTAGTCACTCTATGTTATTATAATCCTCTACGTCAACAGAAATCTTCTGTGATGGTTTGGAACCATCTGAAATTGATGTTTGACCTTTTGGATTTAAAGTCTACGTATATATAAATTTATATCCACAACTGCACATTTTATAAAAGAAATCACTAGATAGCTCTCAAGAAAATCAATGAGACCCTATTTGAATTTAATGCAAGTATTTTTAGTCCTACAAAGAAGCGTTACATTATGATTAGTGTGTTGTCACCGTATAATACCTATGTCTTCACAATGTAAAATACTTGTCAGAGCTTTACAACAGACAGATTTACAAAAAGCACGTAATTAACTTAAAAAAAAAAGCCATATTAGTCTTTAATTCTGTACAAAAATGTATCACAAGAGTAGGGAGGGGTGAACTGGTGCTGTCCAAACACAAGCCAAATACGAACTTCTTCTGGGGTTTGAAAAGGTTACACTAAATTTGCTTGTTTATTTTCTTTCAGTTTTATGCACTGTGGCACTTCCTAGATTCAGGCAGAAGCACAAATATCATACAGTGCTAAGAGAAAAGCTCTTCCTCTGCCACTGTATTTCTGGTCTGATGAGAAACAGGAAATACCAGCAGTCTCATGAGAGTGCCTGTTCTCCGAAGATCTCCACCTCAGATGGGGATCATTACACAAACCCATCTGAGCCTGAAAACCTTTTGAAATTGGCCTATAAGTGGGACATAAAAAATCCTAGCAGAATTCGGTAGCTTCATCACTTGAAGACGCACCTAAATATGAAGTGAAACAATACCGTTTGTCTGACACGGCTACAACAAGCATTAACTATCGATAAACATTGAATGGAAACCTTTCCAACTCTACGTATAAATTTCTACATATAAAACGTGCTTTAACAAACAAATAAAAGTAAACATTTTCAAACGGGTTCAGGTCTTCACTTTGCGATAGCTTAAAGGGACTAGGTTTTTACATGCTGTGTGATCGCCTTTTCTGATAAGCAAATCCTTCAATCCTTCTCATTAAGTATATAAAACCTCAACAACTCTGTACTGCAGTTTTTAAATCCTTGACTAAAAGCTTTAAAACTGAAAAGGTATTCAATTTCAATTAACAACAAGAGAATACCTCACCAGAGTGGCTAGACTGGTGCCAAAAGTAATGCTGACAACAGCCAATAGCAGATGCTCAGAGAAAGAGTATAAAGCAGAGAAACAAAGTGATCCTTTCTCTCGGAAGGATTTTGGCAATGTGGTAAGGGACATTCTGAGACAGAAGGCACCTTTGGGCCATTACGTTTACTGGCAATATGAACCTATCCTATGTATATTTTTAAATTTCATTTTGAAAACAATCATATTTTTGGCCTCAAGATCTTGGGGTGATGAATCCAACAACTGAACTATGCATCGCGTGAAAACGTGCTTCCTTTGTTTTGCTTTTAGGGTTCCTGTGTTACAAAGTCCATAACCATTCCTTACTCACCTTCTCCATGATTTTATTATGTGTTCTCTTCTCAACATACCTCTGATCTTTTTCCAAACCAAAGGGGTCTCTCTGAATCTATTAACTCCCTCTGTTCCATACTCCTAAGCAACATTTTTGTACTTTATACCCTAATATTTACTTTCTCCAATGAGGTAACCAGGACTGCACCTAATGTTCAAGATGTGAGCATATCTTGGATCTATTTAGTGGTGTACTGACTGTTGATTTTGGTCTCTGTTCCTTTCCTCATTCTTTTCATGTTTTTGGCTGGTAATACGTAAGCTGATGTTTTCAGAGGCCTACCCAAGGAGTCCAAGATGCCTTTCCTTAAAAGTAAGAGCTCCAGCAATTTAAAGTCCATTGCTTTGCAGACGTAATTAAGGTGTTTTTTCCCCTCCTTGTACATTATTGATACTAAGACTCAAGCCCCCTTACTAATGATTATAAAGTCCTCTGGCAACTAGCTCTAGTTTTGGCCATCCTGAATGATTTTTGATTATTGGAAAATTTCTTCATATCCTTCTTCCACCACATTTTTCAGCCTCTTTATGAATAGCTGAACACATTTCCCAGCACGTACCCTCGTGAGACTCCAATGGAAACCTCCCATCACCCTGAGAACTTACTCATCTTTTAATCAGTAATTTATCCTTGAAAGGATATTTTTTCTTTCCTCCTTCCGAAATTTGACCTCTTCACAAACCACTGTGAAGGACTTCATGAAAAGTTTTTGGAAATCCAAGTACACTTGACTCACTAGACCACCCTCACCCACATGCTGTTGGCTCTTTCTAAGAACACAATACATGAGTGAGAGTGGCTTCCCTCTACAAAAGCTATGTTAACTTTTCATCTATATATTTGGCTATTAGTTCTATTCGTTATTATCATTTATAAAGATTTGGCTGGTAATGGAGTCAGACTTCTAGTCTGTAGGTTGCCAGAGCACCCATGGACTTCTAAAGTTTGATATCACATTTACCTCCGTGACCTCCTCAGATACAGTGACTGCTACAAGAGGCATGTTACACACATTTCTTAGTTACCATCTTCATAGCTGAGCTCTTTTAAAACTCCAGGGTGGCTCTGGTAATCTGATTATTCTTATTTGTCATTCTACAAAACATTTTAATTTACTTCAAAATACAGTGAGAGACTGGCATACAAAAAAATGAAGGACTATATCCTGCAGGTTTCCCATGTAATCCTATAGATACCTGTACTATTCTTCCACAGAACTGCATCTTCCCATGGCACCCATGCTAGGGACAGTATTTAGTATGGGTAGCTTAGTAAAACTGTTTTCTGAGACTGTAAAATGTGAACATGAAATCCCTCAGAAAAGTAGCTAGGCTAGGTCTTAAGAGAACCAAGTATCTTTAAGAAAAAGACTAAGCTGAGCTTGAATCACTGACTAAAAAAGCTAGCGCAGGCTGTGGAGAACTGCAGTGAAGCTGTGAGTAAATGCAAAAGCATCTATCCTGTCCACATACCACTGAAAGTGAAAGAACCACTAAGGATACACAGCACCACTGGATTAATACAGTTTTACAGGCAGCTCCTTACATTTTTTAAGAGCTTTGTCATTGTGGCTAATGCTCAAACAATTTGGTACAAATTTTTTCAGCCATAAAGAGGTTTTGGAGGATGAACACAGAAGATAGGAACTGACATACTAGATCAGACTAGGAACTGTGATTACTATCCTATTTGCAGCAGTGCTCAGTAGGTCTGCTACAGATTCAGGGTTAAAGACTATAGCATAGTGCAAAAATTATATCTCTTCTTAACTTTCTAAATCTCATCTAGGTTTGGTTTTTAATATTCTCATTTTATACTGTCTTGAATCCTCATTATTTCTGGACTCTTCTGCCTTGTAGAAGTCCATTCCACTAAATGTCAATTCTGTGATTATTTGTAATCTATTTTAAATGTACTACCTTAAAATGCCATTAGCATATCCTGGAGTTCGTGTCATGAGAGAAGATATACAAATATATCACTATTCCACCAGACCAGTTTTATCTAAAATGTCTTAAATCTAATGAGTTTGTATGCTGAATTTCAATCAATCGTTATATGTATTTCATATAATTTTAATTTCACTCCACTGATATTTTTTTAGCTCTGGTCAGAATGAGACATGTCAATACAACAGAAATGTTGTTCCACAGCAACTTTTATTTCCCAGGATTAGTATAGATTACAAGAAAGCCTCTAAACACTTCTACCTCAAGGTTTTAGGGTCCACAGTTTAGATATTTTTGACCAGATTTAGAAAAATACAGGATCTGGATGATGATTTTCAGAGTAGATTTCTCAAACGTTCACACCTCTGTTTCCATGTAGCACCTTTCCCCTTCCCTCTACTCTCGCACTGGTCCACTTCCTTCATTTCTCTCTTGTTCATGTTCACCTTTGATCTCTTCACTCCAGAAGCGTGCATTCAGATTTTTACAAGGTACTTTTTTTTCTGTCACTCTGTAAAAGCACTAGACAAAAATACACCAGTAAAGACCTTTTTATAACACTGTTACAGACTGCCACTTTAGCAGCATCAACTGGCATCTTAATAACGTCCCTGGTGCAAGACCGCAGCAGCGCATATCGCAGCCTGGAACGAATCCTGTCAGACAGTCCTGATAAGCTCCTTTCAGCTGGAGACTATTCAGACTGTACTTAGACACAGTCGCACTAGGCCTGCATACTTTCAATTTTCCCCTGTCCCCTGTAGGCTGGGGAAGCCTGCCTGCTCTAGAGTATTTCCTGTACATACCTTTTCTATACATCCCCCAGGCCAGTCTTCCTAGGCCTTCTAGACAAGGGCTGACAGTATGCCCATCCTCCCTTCACCCTCTGGGGACTCTGGTGTTAAAATTAATTCTTCAAGAACATGTGAGGTTGAGGCATTATCTGTACGCGTCTCCTTGTTGTAGATGACTTTTAAGCAAATTTTGGGCATTCTTTCAGGTGAGGTCATGGGACTCTCAGGAGACAACAAATCCAGTCCAAACCCATCCTGAATTCCGCCAAGGGCTTCTCCTCCAAATCATAGAATCTGCCTTCCATGCAGCCTGCTTTCCTCTTTCTTGGTGGGCTCTGCAATAAGCCCCTATTATAATAAAAATATTATCTCTGGTTTTTTGCCTTTCCTAAGCTTCCTGCCCAGGACCTTCACTGGATAAATCAACACAAGGTGTGACAGCCTTCTGCAGTTATGGCCTTAACCAAGACATGCCCTGCAGGCTGTCCACCTTCTACCTACACAGCTGTTTGCTGGTGGTCTGTTGGTTGTGACAGTGAATATGGGGAGGTATCTAACAGCCAACACTACCTCGGCTGAATTCAGAATTGCATTTGGAGGTCTGCTGTCCTTAATGACCAAACATACTGTCTTGAGGGCAACTGTCAAAAGGCCTTTTAGCCTCCCCTCCACCCCTCTTCTGGAGCTTGCCAGCAGCACGGTTTTTAAAACTCAGCATTAGACTGACATTTCTTTGTCTTCCTTTCTGGGGGATTTACACATTCAAACCACCATCCCCAGCAGAACTGTTGGAGAAGACTGACTTCATGAAGAATGTGGCTATCTCATTGTTTTAAGTTAGGACAACTCAAGCTTTTTCATCACTGTAGGCAAAATTGAACATAGAGGAGGCAAAGCGACCGCCCTAGGCTTCATACCCCACTCTGTCACCACTCTCGTAGCCCACTAGCAACGCAACCTCTCCTTTCAGCTGTCAGGAGTGGAGATAGGGACCGTGCAGAATGGGGCTGAGCACATACGTTGCAGGGCTACCAGCATCCATTAACGTGGATTTTGAGTTGCTCAGTGAGAACCTTATCTACAAGCACTGCTCTGCTGCTGTCATTACCCGTTAAAAATAACAGAGTTTCAAAGTCGAACAGCAACTGGAGCCCAAGAAGATGAGAATTCCTCTCAGACTTTTATTTAACGACACGATTGGGCCACTCCTTTTGGTTTATCTCTGCAGATACCAACTTTAGTTTGATCATGCTTATACCCAGCCAGGGCTTCAACATCGTCCCATCTGCATCTGAGGGATCAAAGCCCGATGAACCTGCACTGTCTACATCTGACACTGGAGCCTGACAGCATCTGGCTAACTCCGCACACATGGAACTGTTCCCTTACACAGTGATCCACAAACGGTAGTTCCAGGAACTGCAACAGCACTTCTTACAACAGATAAAATGTAAAATCCAGAGCTATAAGCAACAAGACAGTGTGGATAATGTTATTTATTATCTTATACAGTACATATATGGTACTATACTGTGTATTACTAATACTGCAATGCACTGAGCAGTAAAAAAGTAAGTTTGGAACCTGAATACATAATCTTTAAATCTGAATTTAAATCCCAGGAACGTTTTCCTAAAATGGAACAGAGCTAAGCACAGCAGCCCTATGTTTTAGGTTTTTGCATTGTTTTTTTTTTTTAAGTTGATAATAAAACAGTAAAAGTTGGATGGGAAAGAAAAAGTGTCAGTCTTACTCTACAGACCCTTTCAACACTCCACATGTCTGCCTCTAAAAATATCTACTTACATCTTCTACATTACATTGAGATCAAGGGATGATAATGACAGAAGACTAGAAAAATGCAGGCAATATTATCTGTAAATTATTTGGTGGATAAAAGATAATCAGAAAAAAGACATATGAACTGCAGTTTCCTTACCTTTTATATATCAACCCACTTTCTGTCAGAAGGCTAAATTTTGTGGAAAGTGCAATAAAAGCAATTTTGCAAAAGGTCATAATTGCAACAACTGCTAGCATTTCCTAACTAACCCTGGGGACTCTTGAGTAAATTATAACATCCAGTAGATGACATCTCTCTATTAATAGATACGGAAAATGTCCTGCTCTTCATAACACATGTGTATGCCACATATGGAAGTAATTTCCCGTTACAGTATTATCTGGACTATGAAAAAGAAGACATTCACTTCCAGGCGGCCTGACTGACAACTTTTCTTGTATTTTCCAGCAGGGCTGGATACATGATATGAAAGCTCTGAGGAACAGAGCTTTTACAGCCTATTTATTATCTTTTTAATAGGAACAGATTTGTAGCATGATGAGACGTATTAGCATGGTCATATATGCATTTCCCTAGCAGAAGAGAAATACTGTTTTCCACTGCAGCTACATATGTAACAGCAAACATTTTTATTCTTCAGAATAATTTTTGTTAATGAATGTTAGTTACTTAATATATGTATGGGATTTAAGTTTTGTGAATACAATTATTCTAGTTTGTAAACAAAGGTTTATCAATTAAACTGAGGTCATTCAAAGCAGAGTGTCAGTCAGAAATAGACTGGGGAGTCTTGATATAGCTCATGCTGCCATAACTGTCAGCCTTTAGGATCAGGTGGTATCTGCTGCTTTGGTTGTGCCACACTCTTTAAAAGAAAGCAGAACCTGAAGATCAATAAAATAAAGTAAGTTCAGAATACTGTGCTTTCAGACAGACTGTCTGTAAAATACACCATTAATTTCAGAGAGTTAGAAGAGGATTAACAGAAAAGTAAAATTACTGAAAAGAAAATTGGTTCTGTTTTACCTCAAACCAGGACAGACAGAAATACGTAGAAGAAAAAACACAGATTTCCAGGAGGGAACAAACTTAGTACAAGACATAAACTGGTTGAAAGCAGGGTTAAAATCACATTTAATAATGATTTATTTATACAGAATAAGGTACTCGGAAGTGAACGACTTTATAAAAATACACAGTGGAATAAACAGTAACTATACTGAGAAACGAGGGGAGGTGGATAGTTGCGACCACGTCTGCGCTGCACTCCTGCTGGCCTGGCTGCAGCTGACAAGTGAGCGGTTTGCAGCGCTGCAGCTGCACCAGGCAACAGCCTCACCGCAGATGCACTTACAGGGACAAACCTGGACCTGGGCTCGAAGATCTTACTTGCCTGGAAAGAGGAGGAAGGCAGGACAGGGCGCCACGTGGAACAAAGCAGTCCTGCTACTCTAAGCGGCATTCACGCTTAGCACTACTAACAACCTGTAGCTGCAGTAAATACACGAGCGAAGCATGCCCAATATAAATCCGGATGAGATGATGCTTGTGCTTGGAAGGAGTGTGAACTAAATAGTAACAATAAAGTACTACATATACCCTTAAAAGAAGGGTACAGTTTGGAAAGAAGGAAACTGAGAGAGATATTTCTAATTGTAAAGAAAGAGATTATATGCATTTAATCACCTAATAGTAAAGAGATGAAGACAAAATTACCGGACTTCAGGAAAGCACTATGGTCTCTTCTGTGAGTATTCTTATGGATTATTAAGTGGCATATAAATAAGAAAAGAGGTCATCAGGGTACTTTCAAAAATCAACAAACATACTAAGTCTAGGACACGCTGTCTATAGAACTAATTACAAGCAGGCTGCATCACATTCTCTCTCATAAACTCGCACATTACAGAGCCAAATTTAGGTTAATTGTGTAGTTGGAGGCAAATGAAAAAGCATTTCAGTCGTGAGAAATGTTTCCCTTATTAAAAAAAAAAAAAAGAAGAAGAAGAAGAAGAAGAAAAAAAGAAGAGAAGGGAAGAGAAAAAAAGAAGCATCTCCGGAGGTTCACTCCTAGCTTAGTTTCTGGTTTTTGTCAACTTGTTTATATCAGCTGCTGATTTGCGTCACTGGCTTGGCTTTGTGGTTGTATCTGGGGCCTGATGGACACCCTGGTGCATTAAGAAATTCACCACAACAGTACAGCATGTTAAGATCAGATAGCACAACCTAATGTTGTTTGCTTAAGCACACACACCACACAAAACCTTACTAAAAAATTACTGGAGGCAGCTAAGAGAGGCAGACTATCAGTTTGATGCAAACCAGTTTTAAATTCAGATAACGAGGAAAATTTCCATGCAGCATCAAAAAAGTGCATGCCAAATATTTTTAAGGGTACCAAAAAGTTGTACATGTATTTTTTAAAGGGTTTGTATTTCTAGGAATCAAGATATCTTCCGTCTCTCCACTTCCTCTAAGTTTTTTAGTGCAAGCAGCTTGAACCACTGCATATTCACTTTGTTGTGCAGGTAAATTTTTTGCTTTGAGATGTAAAACATTATTTTAGCTATGGCTTTGATTAGACATAATGGGAAATTAAAAAAACAAATCCTGAATATTTAAGTTTGAACATCTAATCTGATCATTTGGAATACTGAGCACAACATAACCTAGACGCTTTGCTTAAAACACACATATTTTAAATTATATTCACGGCTTATAGGGTGCCCATACAGGAGTCAACACCACATTTTAGGCCCTGTGCTTATGATCAGACAGCACATGTTCACACGTAAAGAACTGCCTAATGAAAATGCCTGTGAACACTTCAGAAATGAGTAAGAGGTAGTGCATGATGCCTTCTTGTTACACCAGATGTATATAGCTGAAAACACTGAGCTGGGACTACTGCAATTCTGAGCACAGACTTCAGTAAAACTAATAACCTTTTACTTCAGCTGATGTTCTGCTTCACATTTTCCGTCCAAGCTTCCACAACCAAATCTTACAATTCTTTCTAGTTTTGTGGTAGTTCATAGAAGATCTACTGCATAAACAAAGAAAATATATGTCTATAATCTTAACAGAGAGATTTCATAAGAGAAAATAAATTTTTTTCAAAACCATGTTTGCTTTACGCAAACTTCCTTTAAGAAACAACGGAAGTAGTTCCAAGAGCCTCAAAATATTCCATGAAGATGTTCCTGAAATAAAACATGGATTTTCTGTTTAAAAATTCCAAATTTGATCAAATTTGTGTTAAGATATTAAAATGTCTCTCAATATAAACATTACATTGAAATGTTTTGATCAATCTGATTTACTTCTCCTTTTCTTTCTGAGAATTTCAAAATATCTGGCTGTTGCCCAATTTGAAATGAAGTCAGATTGTGAAATCTCAAATTCTTGAGTAAAGTAGAATGATTATCCCCTAGGTTGTTCTGATAATATACCATATTTTAGATGGAGGAGCTGAAGTTCTAGAGATTAAACAATAAGTCCAGGGAGGCTCATCAAAGCGAAAAACCTTACAAAGAACAAGAATCCAATTTTTAAGCAATGGGTCCAGGAACAATCCTTAAAAATCATGTCCCAGTCTGTATAGTCTAGAGTTTGTTTTTGAAAGAATGTGGTTTATCCCAGCAGAACGCACTAACAGCTTATCTGCACCTTCTTTTTCTTGTCTTGATCCCCACAAGGAGGCTCAGAAATGGTGCTGTTGCCTGCACAGAAAATGGAAGGGATGCTCACAAGAGCTGCTGTAGCAGTTCTACACTTCCCAAAAGATTCTACAATGCAGGAGCAACTCCTTTAGTAGTGAGTATAATTTCACGGGGGAGGGTGTGCAGTATTGCCGCTGTGAAGTAAAAAAGGTGACCTCCATATCTGTCCAAACACACTCATCTTAAGGATCTTCCCTCTTTTCCCCCTCTCCTATATGTTAATGTTAACACAAAGCAACAAATAGCATCCTGATTGGAGGGTATTAAGCTACAGTCATCACTCTTGATGGATGCCGAGAGCTTCAAGAGGAGCTGAACACGTGGTGTCAAAGACAAATGTATCACTTGGCAGCTTGGTTTGCTGTGTTTGACCTGCATTTTGAAGTAAACAGCAGATTCTGTGCAGGGTTGCTGCGACTCACTCTTTCACAAGTATAATCAAAAAGCAAATATTAGAGGCAATTTTCATTGTTCTGGTTTTTTTTGTTTGTTTGTTTGTTTTTTTTTTTTTAATTAGTGCACCCTGTTAAAGCATAGTTGAGAGAAGCAAAGGAGTTTTGATTTCATTCAACACATTTTGTAAACATTTCCACATCTCTCTCTGTATCAGGACTCCTCAGCTCTGGAACTGGGAGCTTCCAAAAACATTGTGAAGTGTTAACACAGCTGGTGGAGTCCGCCACACCAGCTGGAAGAGGCACACTGAGGATCTGGTGAGTACGAGTGAGCCAGAAAACTGAGCTGGAGTAGCTCTGTGGTTTCAGGGCTGTGGCACAGACCTTGGGCTTTAAGGTCTGCTGGCTCCAGCGTAGGAGGGAAGGACCTGGAACAAAGGAAAAATGAGGAGCAGTTTGCCCATAGCGTGAAAACTGTACTACTCCCTGTGTGCCCAACTCCAGCACAAGGTGGATGGGAAGAACACAGAAGGGACGAGCAGTGGTCTGCAGTGGTAATCTCACTGGACCTGTGCACCAAAGAGCACCATCGCCTCGTCCACGTGGGAGCTACTTCCCTGGGGGACTCCTCTGCTCTCCAACACTACAGTAAGTCAGGAGTTTTGCCTTCCCCATGTTCTCAGGTCTCTTTTGCTCCTCATTCAGCCACCCCAGAGTTTCTCTGGTTCCCAAATTCCGTCCTTTCAGGCCTCCTTAAAAATAGCAGAAAGGCCCTGAAGTATGCCATTATGACAGTCAGAGAAACTTGGAAAGGAGAGTTTGCAAAAATATTTACTGTGTGAACTCCCTTCTGCCTGTCTTCATAGGAACTGAACTAAGTGACCAAGGGGGAAATTTGAAACCAAAGCTTCTAACTGAACCCACAATTAAATAGAAAATCAACATGCCCTGAAATGACAACTGAAAACTATGTCAAAAGCACAAGTCTTCACTGTCTTCATAGCTTTACAATCATTTTTTCCAATTTGTTTAAGTATGTACTAATTGGATAAGAAACACAGGAAGATGACTCTCTGGTGCTTTGCTGACAGCTTAAACTACTTCTGTTTAGTTCAGGGGTTTGACTAACTGCTTATTGTCAACTCTGACTGTTAGTCACTCGCTTTGATGTAGCAAAGTTGGAAAATGAGAAGTTAAGTCAGTCCTTTAGTCCAAAAATCCTCTCTAGCTGAGATCATAAAAGTATGCAATTTTGGCTGTAATGCTTACATTTTATTTCTTCGACCATTTCAGTATCGGGAGATAATTATTTTATTGTAGGAAGAAGGTGTATATGATTTATTTTGTTTTAAAATAGACGAATAACCACTTTTGAAGTAAACAACTGAATTGAAAAGCGTACATAATGTTGTTTGAGTCTTTTCAGTTCGTTTTTCACACTCCTACTTAATTTTATGTAACTGACATGATAAGAATGATACCATGGGTGAGGCAGAGTTCATACAGTTAGATAATGTGGTAGACATGGTATTGAATTGCCACTATTCTTTTTAAAAATGCCATGCTTAGTTACAGATTTATATACCAATAGACACATTTGTTCCCAAGGTCATTTTTTTCCCTCAACACTATTCATAAGGTGTGCAGACAACCTGACCTTCCCAGCATGCTGCACCAGCTGGTCTAAAAGGAAGAGATACATCCCACGCCCACTGTGCTTCTCAGCCTCAGAACTAGAAAACTTCCAAATAATCCCAGGGAGAGGGGTGGAAGGGTGGTTGTGAATGTACATATAGACAAAGTATCTTAAGAAGAGCTGTGGATGGCCATCTTTCTCCCATGAGTACTTGTTTATAAGTATTTTCACACTGTGTGACTCTATGAAAGACACCTAAAAAAGCTATCCTTGACCTCCAGAATGATCGTGGACTTTGAAGCTGAATAGAATGTCTTCTGAAGACAAACCTCAGGGATGGAGATACTTTGCAGAGCAGTCAGTGATGGTCACTTTCAGTCTAACAGAAAAGACCTTGATGGTTACAGGCGTACTAAAATCAAATTAACTTTTTTATGTTGGTATATCTATAGCATCTTTCTGCCACTACTGTGAAGGGGGGAGATACTTTTTAAAAATCTTGGCCTATCAACATAAAAAGTTGAAAGCTTGCCTATCAACAAAGTCATGAGAGGCTGTATCTTAGAAAATAATTACATATTAATCTGGGATTAATCTTCTGACTCAAGCAAAATGGAAGACAACCTCAGCAAGAAACTCAGAATGGGTCTGGGCTGTGTCTTTGTCCTGAAAAATATATTAATATGAGATCTGCATGAAGGACAGCATTTCTTACTGAGGCCTTGGGAAGCTTTCTTCATCAATAGATGAAAGAAGGATTAAGTAACTGCCCTCACAGCAAGGTCTCTCCCCTCATACTGAAGCTTCATGGTATCACATTGGGCCTGTCCAAAGGTTGAAGCCAAGAGACACTTCCAAACACCACTTCAAATAGCAGGACATGTACTACAGTGTTCAATTAAGTTTGAAGTGTTGAGGAGGGCGGCCTTTGCCAACAGCAAAATAACATCCTGGTGAAATTTGTGCAGCTGCATCCTGATAAACCATGCCAGATGATAAAGCACTTTATGCCAGATGTGGCAAAAAGGGACAACTCTTTCAATATGCATAACTACACCAACACCAACAAGAAGAATCAGGAATATTTAACTGAGGCCAAAGTATGCACTGCCAATCCTGACTTCTTTGGTGATGTTCCTGTGATGTAAATCATGCTCAAGCAAGAGTAATTAAGCTCAGGAAGTACAGTCTCTGTGGAGCTTTGCTCCACCATGACAGAAATAGTTACAACAATGTAGGAGAATGTCATTCTCTGCCCAAGAAAGTCACTGCTTGGCACCAGTGAAAGCTGCTCTGATGATACCTGAAAGCCCATTTCAGTGGTTGCAGGCACGTGGCTTGTCCATAAGAAGGAATATTAGGTACTGTTCAGAAGAGACTCCTGAGGCTAAACGCTAGAAGAATAATCAGATACCTTCAAAGGGAACTAACAAAACTCACCCAAAACAATGAATGGTACAGATTTAAATGGTCAGATTTAAAAGGTTGAGGAGAGTGAAAAATATGGAGTATTTGGTTCTTCATTCCAAAGAGTGGAAANTGAATGATACCGATTTAAATGGTCAGATTTAAAAGGTTGAGGAGAGTGAAAAATATCGAGTATTTGGTTCTTCATTCCAAAGAGTGGAAAGTGGGGAAGAGCTTGTGTGCATGCCTTATCAAAGAAAAAGCTCTCCCATGGTAAATGTTTGGCCATATGTACAGGACAGCGTGAATGTAGATGAGAGAGGAAGAATATGAAGGAAAATATGGTTTTGCTAAACAGTCTGCCAAAGACCTGCCTTTCTCTAGGGATATTTGTCCAAATTTTCATGTTTTTAAGCTGTTGCAAATCAGAGAGAATACAGTTTTGTGAGAAATATGTAAACAGGTCAGTATGACACTCATCGTATGAATGGATAACTCATTTTAAGACAGAGTCAAAAGCTGTAATGCAGTTATTGCTCAACTTACGTGTTTAACTGGTGCCAGTATCACAGAATGAAAACACAGTTTAATATATTACAATATCCAGCTTTTGGCTTGGTGACCACTTCAGGTCAAAAATTCAGTTTGCTTTCTCCCTACAGTTTAACAGAACACAGGTTTGAGGCTCAGAGGAGTAGAATTATCTCCCTCAGTCTGCCAAGTGACCTTCGACAAACCACTTCAGTGTGCCATGATTTCCCTACAAATTAAATAAAGCATAACACTTGCGATTCTTAGCAAAGTACTTTCAAAGCAACAGATTAAAGTTTTGGAAACTGCTCAAGTGCCATTGTGTATATTTATTTGAATGCATCACTTGGCATGTTAATATTATTAAGCCCATTATTTCTGTGTAAACACATACACAACCCAAATACTTAATGTAATGAATACATTCATGTAAGTCACCACAGTTGTCTTTCTGGCAACTTTTTGAAACTCCTGGATGATGCAGAGTAGGGCTGCTCTCCCCCCACCACTATTTTTCAAGCAATCTATATTTCTTGATTTAATCTTCATTTAAGTTAGTTTCCCTCATGCAGAGGGAAGGAGTCTAACAGAGAAATACTGGTGCAGCTAGAACAGGCCATTTCAGATGCTAACCCTTTCACCCATCCCCTTCACATCCCCACTGGAAGCCTAGCAGACTTGGTAAATTGGAGGAGGCATGCATTTTTCAACTGTTGCTGTGCACAATCCATCAACTCAGAGCAAATTCCTCCTCCCTGCTGTTAAAGCCAAGGCTCCAGGCTGAATCTGAACAACTAATACCTTCATGTCTTGTTCTGTTAACTCTGCAACAAGATGTTCAGGGAAAGCTAAGGCACAACATGTAAATACTCTGGTGTTCATCATTGAGTTTACTGGCTCATTATTTTTTAAATTCATTGGATCTTAGGATATTCATATTAGGACAGGATAACTCAGGCTGAAATGGACCTCATGAGATTTCTACTCCAACCTCCTGCTCAAAGCAGGATCAGCTGTGAGATGAAACAAGGCTTCTCCAGGCTTTACCTATTCAGGCTATGGAGAACGCACAGCCCCACTGGGAAAATTGTTCCAGTGTTTGATTGTCCTCATGGTAAAAAATTTTTTCATTCAGCGTCCACCACACAGCACTGTGAGAGAGCCTGGCTCCATTGTCTTGATTACCTCATCATGGCTAGGGCAAGGCTGTTGTTAGGTCTCCCAAAGCTTTTTCTCTTGTAGACTGAACAAGCCCAGTTCCTTCAGCGTCCCTTTGCAAGGCAAGTTCCCCCAGCCTCCTGACCATCTTGGTTGTCCTCTGCTGAACTCGCTCCAGTTTATCTATGGAGGGGCTTGACACTGGACACAGCTTTCCAGGTGTTATCTCATGAGCAGGGATCTCATGAGTACTGAGCAAAGGGGGATAATTCCTTCTCTTGATCCTGCTAGTACAGCTCAGGAAGCTGTTGGTTTTCTTTACTGCCAGGGCATGCTGCTGGCTCACATTCAGCTTGCTGCCTGACAAAACTCCCATGCCCTTTTTTGCAGAGACCTTTCAGCATCTTTGTCTAGCAGTTCCTACTGCCCAAAGTGGGTCTTATGCTCATAAAAGGCATATTCCTGTCAATGACATCAGCCATTCAACCCATGGAATCTGTCTGCTCCTCCTCAAGCCTTTCCTCTGCACTGGCAGGACTCAAAAGACCACCACCTCGGCCTCTATTCCCAAAGCCTTCCAGTCACTCCTGACATGCTCAAGGTTCCTGCCCCAGATGTATTAATGCTGCCAATGTAATTAAGCAGCACGAGAAATAGTACAAGGACCAGACAAGCCTTGCAGTTTCTTCGCAACATGCTGGATCCAAGATGCCAGCAAGCAACAGACTTCCCTAGACAGCAAGTCAGATCAGCAAACTGGGCCTTCTGTAACCCCAGAGCTGAGTCCCCCACTACCGTCACACGCAACTTCCTCTTGGTGCTAATGCATGGCTCATCAGGTGGCTCTGTTGCTTCCTCACAGATGGCCTTCTCTCCTTTGCCTGCTACCAGCACACTGAAACAGTTCTGCAACTGCAGATCTGCCAACCTCCTCTTGCCAGGAGTCACAAGTTTCCTGCCCTTCCAGCCTGGGACTCTCCACTTGCCCCACAATGACCATGATCTCTGGCTGTCCTCCCTCTGTGGAGTTACAGGTTCATGCTTTTACCTCTGCAGGATCTCTATGAAGATGCCATCAACGTCTTTTTTATGTTCCCTGATGCTATGCAGTTTGCCCTCTTGCTCCCCACAGCTCCTTGTCTTGGCAAAATATCTCCTCATCTAGTGCAGACCTTCTGCAGGCAAGGACACTGTTTTCTCCTGCTTCAGCCTTTGAGAGAGGCGCCTGGGTACTCCCTGCAGCCTGAGATCTGGAGAGCTTTATCCTCCCACTGGAGCTGTGACTTTGTAGAGTAGAGGCCTCTGCTATGCCAGGGGTAGTTGCTCCATTCAGTGCTGGGAACTGTGCCCTGTGGTGTAGCTCTACTGTTGATGAGTCCCACATGGCCTTCAGCAGACTTCTGGCACCCTTCCATGTGCCTTTCTGAGCAAACTGCTGCTTCTGAGAGCTGTGCCCTGGGACCTATGCTCTGGGACTGCTAACACTAGCTGAATGGGTACTTGGCCTTCCCTAATCAGGATCAGCCTTTCCCAGCAACAGAGGCTGGATCTGAGGATGTCAGAAAAGAACCTCCCAGGAAAGCCAGGAAAGCCCAGAGCTGCTCAGCAGGGGTGAGCACTGTCAGAGAACAGGAGCCCGAGACGTGTCCCAGCTCCTCAGCACATGCCCAGTTCCACGAATTGCCAAACTGAGTGATGAGTCCCTCTTTGCAGCTCCTAGTCACCACGTTCTGCATTCCTTGAGGGACACTGCTGCTCCAAGATTAGGCTGGCTCCACCAGGGGGTCCCTTCGTTGGAGGCTACAAGCCCATTTGAACACCTTCTGACACCAGTTCAATGTGCCTGAGAACTCAGTCCCACTGCCTGCACTGCCCTTGCAGCAGATAGAAGCCTGGCACGGGTAACGGCCACTCCAGGATGAGATGCTCCCCTCACCCCCACCAGTTGTGTCCCTTGCAAGATGACAAACCTGCCACAGAGAACTGGTCACTCATGGAGGCAATCACCACTCACCCATGTCACCTCCACAGTAACTGGAAACCCACCACAGGCATCTTCTGCACCTCACCAACGTCGTGCCCCCACAAGAGTCTCTTCTCAGGAGACCATGAGGCCGCCCAAACACCCTCTGAGTGGGTCTCACTTAGCTTATGACTGCAGCTGCAGCCACTCACTCCTGCCACCAGCGCTGCCCTTGTAACACCTGAAAGCCAGCGGGATTCCTGGAGAAGTTATCACTTGATTTTTAAGATAGTTTCATATTTTCTACTTTCCAACAGCAGTTGGCTTTAAAGAGACTACATGCTTTTGTTAGCATCTCAGGCGTTTCATTCTTAAATTCCTCAGACCCCTTGGGTGGAGAGCATAAGGGTCTAGATATTGCTCATCTTTTATAATTATTTCACTCCAGTACATAACTTTGCATGCTTCAGTCACTGAAAAATGCTTTATCTTACTTAAATGAAGAGTGTACAGAAAGTCCCTTAAAATGTCATTTTTCCTTTCTTAGGGACTTAAAAAAAAAAAAATCAGCCACCCAAAAAAGAAACTAAGTTATAAAAGCAGATAAGTTACACATATAAGGTCATGGATGTCCTTCAATATGGACGTACTGCTCCCACTGAAATGAAAAGGTTGCATGCACACTAAAGGGTAGGCTTTAGGTTAAAAGACTGATATCCTGTTTAGACTAAGATAGATGTCGTCAGAAATGACAGGGTGAAAACGTGACTAAATATTTTTCTTG
Source organism: Dromas ardeola (assembly GCA_013398915.1). NCBI lineage: Eukaryota > Metazoa > Chordata > Aves > Charadriiformes > Dromadidae > Dromas > Dromas ardeola. The sequence goes on from VYZM01021384.1 coordinate 170,836, forward strand.
TATCTTTTTACAGTTTCCACGTAATTCTCTGGGCAGGAGGGTCAAAACAAAATAAAACTCAACATTTCGAAGCTCTGCATAGTCTAATAAAATAAAATAAATGCCAACACTCATAAGTTGTAACAAACTACTATGAGATGGAGAAAATATTGGTAAGAAAAATATTTCTAATCCAGAATGTCAAATAGACTCTCACAGATGACAATGAGGAAAAAAGACTTTAAATACAAGAAGACTGTGCTTTAAAATAAAGTAGAATAATAAACTGAAATTTAATAATAAAGCAAGTAAGGACTATGATTAACTAAACTATGCCATGTGAAATGTTATGAAAAGACTTTGAAGGAGGAATAGTCTTTGACAGGGACATGTACAGTTTTCATTGCTGTTGATAGAATTTGTACATATATATCAGAGACAATTTCGTTCATTATATATAGCAGAATTAATAAATAATTAGGAAAGCTCCACAATAATGAGGAGCAATGATTTTCCATTACCATTCATCGAGCCCTCTGACTTCACTGGTAGGCATTCCCTTATCCAGTTTACATGGACTGAAGATCTGTGTGATGAGACTTAACTCATATTCTTTGCTTACCACCAGGAGGCAGGTCTGGAGTCATGAATTGTCCATGACAGATAAAACTATCACCACCACATTCCCTCAAGTTTCATAATTAATTGAAGGATTTGTATAAAAAGTACTTTCTTAGACAAGGGGTTCTCCCAGAAAATAGAAGCAGTGAGTATCCGCTATCTACTCCTTGCCACTAAAGTATTAAACCCTTGAATTTAAATATCCATATTGTGTGCAAAAGCAAAGTATCTGGGGATTTTACTGGGGTTTTAGTTCTTCACAAATGGGTACATACTTGACATTTTGTACCAATGTGGGATGAAAAATATTTCCAAATCTTGAAAATTTTCACAGAACTGAAGTTAGTTTTGCCAGGTTGCACTAGTTAGCACAAAAGCCATTTCAAAGGAAAATGCCTGTATTTGATGTAAGTATGGACAAGAACACATATTTTAGAACACAAAGGGCTAAAGTAAACTTAAGCATGTGTTTTTAACAACAAACAAATATTTCTGTAGTTGCAGGGAGTGAGCCCGAGAGGCCTGGACACTGTGTGCATGCACTGAGCTCAGAAGCGCACCAGGATGCAGTGCTTGGAATCGCTCCTGCCTGCGGGTTTGTTGCACCAGGGAAGGAAAGAAGAAGCTCCGAGAAGGCCGCTGACATTTTACATCTCTGAAGTCACTATCATGCAAAGCTAAAACCTTTATCCCATGGTTTAACAAGAGGCTTCTCAAAACCGAAATGAATGAGTAAAAAAACCTTAGTTTTCTATGGAAGTTGAGCTGCTTGTTGAGTTTAGGGAGATTCTTGGGGCAACACTGCACACAACTGTTGGAAATGCTTGTACATACCAACAGCATCAACTGTTTTGGGCACCACAACAGTTACATACTTTCTGTCTTCTGCAGCACACCTTGATCAAGCTGGCTAACACACAGCTTTGGCTCAGGAGAATGAGACAATGCTTTTGTTAGGACACTGAGTGACCTTATAGGACTCAATGGCCTCGATCAGCCTCACCTGGGAACTCCGTCCATACTCTGCCCATCAGCTCAGCAGCCCCATTTAAGCTCTGGCTGTGCCAGATTATCTGGGCTGTTTCTGGTGTCCCTCCTTTCTTCCTTCTCTGAAGTTGGCAAATGATAAGTGTTTTTAACTGTATAGTCTCCCTATATTTTTTTATATTTACTGTTATAGTTGCTTGTTAAGTCAATCGGAAAGAATTTGCTGTAAAACTAGAAAAGGGCAGCCTTGTAATGCATCACACTCCATCAGCATTTCAGGATGATTTTGTTAAGAAGCAAGTTATGTGTGCAATAATACATTTGTGCTGATAAAGGTCAGTACGTTCACAAAGACATAAACTGAGTAACACATCACCATGAGATTTCAGTGCAATCCACCAAGTTTTCCTAGTTTGTGACCTGTAAAGTTTCTTAGTAAGTTCAAATTAGTACTATAAGGAGTCCTTTGTTACTGCTACCATATCTGGTTATTAAAGGCACATTAAAAAGTAGTAATGACCAGCTTTTTCATTCACCTGGTGAAACTGTTTCTGCAAATAGCACTACTTAGAAGATGAAAATAACTTATTTTTTTTTAAAAAAAAAGCTACCTTAGTAACTGGTTTTAAAGTGATTTGATCTATTTGGGATCCCGAGACTGTAGCCAAACAGCTTACCTGCAGGAGACAAAATATGAGGCAAAACACTTCATGTGTCAGCTTCCACCCCAAAATCATCAGAAATAAGCAGTACTAATAATTAAAAATCCCAATTCAAGTACCAGTATACCTATTTCTTTTTCAGTTCCTAAATTACAATTGTATAATCACTGTGGAGAGAAAGGCATGAATAATCTTGTTCTGAAGCTCTGCTCACAAGTATCAGTCGGCACAAAAGATGACCTTCAATTTTGCTTCTGCACCAGTCATTTTTCCATTAGCAACTCTGAGTAAGCTGTATAGCTTCAAGCTATAAAATCTAGTTCTACGTAGCTAAAATTTAGCACCTGCTTGTCAAATCTGAGAACGAAATTTTGCAGAAAAGCAATTTAGTAACTTATGGTAACAATAAAATACGGCAAGTATTAATAGCATGCTTCCTTTGCTGCTTCTGTTTACTTTAAATGGGCAATACTATAGTTCAGTTAACAGAAATGTACCCCAGCTAACCTATGGTAGTATGAAATAATTTTGCTTTACTGGCAGTATCTGAAATGAGAGTTCTGTTATTTTATGGAAACGCTAAGAGTTAGTCTAACTTTGCTCACCAAAATCAGTACGCAGCTCCTTGAAAACAACGAATCCCAAACACTACATGAAATTTCCTCTAAAAGTCAGATTTAGGACATAGCTGAAGACTTTTTTTCCCAGTGAAACTCAGGGCTGAAAAGCTAGGCTTACCACTAGGCCTGCAAGGCTGGGCAGGAGGCTAGAGCTGGTGAGTGGGCTTTGGCTCAGCGTATGGGTTACTGGCCTGAAGTTAAGGCCAGGGTTTGTGTCCAATTGTGTCAGGGTTTGAATTAGGGACAACAGGGATTGAAGATCTACATTCATCCTGGAAATTGTAGGGACTCTGGTGCTGATGCAAGCAGCAGCAATGAAAGATTCACGGCAGGGCACTGGGCATCTAGCTGTCACTGGGCTGTAGTTGGCGAAGATCAATGTTACGCTTAGGATTTAAGACAGCAGAGCTGTAAGACCTTGTTTTGCTGCTGCACTGTGTGAGGTTAAGAGAAGTAGTGTAAGAACTTGTCCTGGGTTGAGCGACACAGGACTAATTTCTCTTCTAATGCTTGGGAAAACTGCACTTTTAGAAGACTCTGGTGTCTGAATTCGTGAAAGTATTTACTTTATAGCCAGCTAAGCTATGTCAGATTCAAGGTCGTTGTGTTTTTGAGCCTTGCCAGGTGCAGAGATGAGGAGGAGCGAGGCCTGGGCGCTTGACCCAAGCTGGCCAACAGGATTATTTCATACCATAAACATCACATTCAATATAAATTAGAAAGTTGATGGCGGTGGTCTAGAGAACTTCTTGCCCCGGTGCCAGACCCCTGAGCCCTTCCCTTCCTCCCAAGGCTGTGGCGCTCGCGGTGTCCAGCATTTGCTGCCCACAGCTGGGAGTGCACAGCTTCCTGCTGATATAAGTGGCTGAGTATAATCTTTCTATATTTTCTATTAGTATTGGGATCACTACTGGTTCTTTAGTATTATTGTTAAATATTTAGTCTTACCCTATTAAATCTATTTGTATTTCAACACTCGTGTTTCCTTATTTTCCCCCATTCCCCTTCCTGGGTGGGGAGGGGTCATTGGGTGATAGAGTAACTGTCTAAACAACAATAAATTGTCATGGGTTCTCAAACCATAACAGAACTAACAGAGGCAAGGGTGAGTGGGGCCATCTTAGCATTACATCAGAGTTGTCTGGCAACAATTAAAAATGGTTTGAATTAGGTTTAAGGCTATGGCTTGGTAGAGTATGGGCTGGAAGTTAGTTTTAATGATGTCCCTTATAGCCTGGGGTGAGATCTGATGTTGGTGATGTTGGAAATGACAAGTTGCTTACGGAAGCTTCTAGGGGAGTGTGGATCCTGCAGTTATGGTCAATTCTCATATTGGAGTTGAAGTTTAAACAGCACTGTGTACTGGGGTCTCTTCCCTGTCTTGTTGGGAGATGGTATTTACCTCCATTTGAGTTGGGAAGTAGTAGTGGGTCTTACAGTATGAACAATGCTTAATTCTGCAATACTTACAGCAGTAGAAAATAGCTAATGCTGTAAGAAACAACGGCTTATGATAGGACAATTATGGACTGCTTGGCTATTATTAAATCCAGGGAAAAAAAAAATCTTAAGTTATTTGCATAGGAGTCACAATTGACACAAATATTTGGACTGGCAGTGTCAATAAGTTACAAATCTTTTAACTTAAATTTGTTACAAAACACTCAATACTTTGCCATCACTGTCATAACCATCTTCTTCCTACCTTTGTCCTAGAAAAAACTGACTGGTTTCATGAAGTCAGTATTTAACATCTCTAAGAGAATACAGAAGACACAAGTTTTCTGTGCTAGGGAACTCTAAGTGGCAAAATGGCATGATACACGTTACTTGTATGTAGATTGTTTCATTTCTGTACTCAGCGTGTCTGGATATTAACATCTCCATCTATTTACTAATGCTTTTGTTCTTCTAGCATCCAGCACTGCCTTAAAAAAAAAAGTGCTTGATGAAGCCAGACAACTGGTTTCCCCCCATTTCTGTAATTTCAGAACATCTGACTGTGTTCATTGCATGAGGATTTTCAGAGGATAGTTAATACTACACCTGTCACGTGCATCTGTGCAAATGCTAAATGTATTTCCTGACTTAGTCAAAAAGTCTCAATGGCATTTTTCCCATTTTTGTTTAATAAAAAACCTCAGAGTTTGTCTTTGCCTTTCAGTCAGTAGGGCTACAAAGTTGTCCACATTTGAAGACCATGGGAGCAAACATAACACGGTGCATCTTAGGAGACAGAGAACTTGTTTATGAAGCTTTTGCAAAATCAAACAATAGATGAACTTGCACCTGCTTAATTTACTATTCAAGACATATAGCGTAACTCAAAGATGTTAAGCAGATGAACAGTTCTATGATAGGTAATTAGACAGTAGTAATAATAATACTGTCAACTAATAAGTACTATGCCCACAAGCGTCTCGGGCAAGGAAGTCTACTGAAATACTTAAAAAGAGGTGGTTTCTTAATATTTAAACAGGTACATAATTTCATTAGATGAGCATGGTAATAAAGTCCTTTGTGTTTCAATTTGTTGCAAATTGGTAGCTCAGAAATGAAAAAAAAAAAAAATTGAAAACCAGAAAATTAATGGGTTTTTTTTGCCCTGTTTAAGTGACAAAGGCCTCAAATGTGGAATATGATTTTCTATTTAATGATCCACCACATATTTAACTTGAATATCTAGTTATACAGCAGGACTATTAATAGTGAATTTATTAAAGCGTGCCAAGAGTCAGCATGAAATTACAACTTTCTTGAATAAAACTATACAAAGGACCCAACAGGTTTTGCAAATTTCAAATATGAGTTGTATTATAGTCAATACTTTAGTGTGAAATAAGTCTACAAAAAAATTAATCCTCAACAGTTTCTTGTAAGTCATGACCTTGCATGTAACACCTTAAAAAAAAAAAAAAAAAGTGCAAGGTGACAAAACTGGTATGATATATTTAACAAGTAATTGCAGCAGGCAGGATAGTCCTGGATTGATTCATTACTGCTCATTAGTCTTCAGTATCAATTAAGACAGTCCCCCTTCATATTCAAAGTGTGCAGAAACAAAGTCATTATGACTATTTTTAAGCTGAAAATATTTGACCTCGGTGTTAAACGTGCAATGCTTTTGCCAAGTTGCTAGGTTTCCTTAGGTTGCCCCAGAAAAAGGAGGGGAGAAAAAAATCCAACCCCAACCCAGAAAAAACCCACAGAAAATCAGCCTGCTTTCATCAACTTGTAAAATCTCTGCTAGCTTCTCTCTACAGTATTTTCTCTGTTTTCTCTTTTTCTCTACAGCAGAGTGTAGAAGTCCACCATAAGACACTTCAGAAATAAGAACAAAGTTTCACTTTTATTCAACTTTTCTATTTAGTGCATTTGGACAGTAGTAAGTGGAAACTGATACGATAATCATGAGAAAACAGGACAAAAACTTATTCAGGAACTTGCTAAACTGATCAATACACTTTCGTGCAGAAAACAATAATGTAGCACTCTGAGAAGGGCTGGCATTAAACCAAAAGCTGGATGCATATGAAGTAATGTTTTAAATTTATAAAAAGGTGGTAATCCTTTTGGTTTGATTGACACACATAGAAGTTGGAAATTTATTTTTTTAAAACAAAAAGGCATTGTATTTTTAATTATTGTTCATACAGAACTCTAGGTATACAGGAGAAGCAATGTTGTTTTCTGAACTTAGATTATTGCCCACTCCTTTGAAAAGGAGCATTACTTTTAGTATTTTTAGCTTCCACTCAGAATATAATATTCAGATAGAATCTGTTTGTTTTAAAATAAATACTGGGGTTTTCTTACCAGTACATCATGTATTTCAGTAACAGTTAGGGCTGTACAAAGTTGTCATAAAGTCAAAATAAAACTCATAGGCTCATTCCTTTGAGAAAAGGAACATGCAGAAGATCCAAAGTATAGATGAGAAAAAAGCTGTGCAAACAGTAAATTTGAGCATATCTTACTCGGTTTCTGTTCAAAACTGTAGCAGTTTCAAACAAAAACCACATAAGAAATACTGGCTTTGCATTCACCTCACCCAAGAGGAAACTTGGTATCTTTATGGTTTAAGATTTTTGTGAACAAGCAGCTCAGTTTACATCCCTGTGTTTGCATTGCGTGACAAATCTGAAAGGCGAGGCTTCTGCAAAACAACAGAAAGAGCTGAAGTTAAACGTCTTTCTGTGATCCTCATGTGCAGAGGGACAGTGAACTACCAGCAAAATGTTCTCTCCCTACTCTGAACGATACCTTAACTAAGGAGATGTTATAAGGGTTCAGGTGTAAACTCCCTTCATCTTCCCAATACCAGGTGGACATTGAAACTAGGACCAACTGAAAATTATTGTTCTTCTTGTTAGTCCATTCTTGTATTTCTGTCTTTCAGTCTCTCAGGGTGGTCCTGGGGTTCTCACGAACAATTTTCATACAGTAACAACACCCACTCAGATGACTTCTAGACCATTTCTAGCATCACAGAAACCTACATGAATACCCGACTTTTCTTTTCGGAAAGCAACTGCTCCTTCCCTGTTTGCCAAAAACCCTTTTTGTTCTCCAGTCCCTAAAATGCCATCCTTCACAAGGAAAACTGAGCATATTCTTCCTATCAAGTAAGCTATCTTGAGCTCTTTTGTGTATGTTATCCAGATCCATAAATGGTTCTTAACTTGATGACTTCACCATAATCACTCTTCAACAAGGACATTTTGAAAGCTTATGGACAGTAGAACTGGCCAAATATTACAAGAGAAAAAAATTCTTTTTTTTAATAAAGAACATTTACTGTGTTCTGATTTTGGGGATCTGACTTTTGCTAAGTTTTTTTTTTTTTCTAATTTCCCTTGTCCTTGAAGAATGTACATAATAGCTCATTAACTTGCCAGCTTTGCCAAGGGTATGAACTGGACAGCCTAAGGCAATCCCTGAATATCAGATCCTCTCTCCCTACAGTTAAGACTTTTCCTCATACTCACTGAAAGAGGCTTCTTTCCCCAAATCTGGTACCCAAGTTGCCAGCCAGCTATCAAGCCATTTCTGTTCACTTGACATGTTCCCATCAGATTCTTGAGGACTTCCCAACCTCTATAATGGCATGATGCTCCAAGAGGAGTCAGGACATGCTAATGGTGTTCCCACCCATGGGAGAAAGGGAACATCTATTATTTGCCACTGTGAAATCAGATATAGGACCAGAAAAGCTGTAGAAGAAAAGTAAAAATAAACTTATTTCAATACATTACAAAAATTACATGACAAAGAATACATTAATACATCTGGTGAAAAATACAAAGACACATGACAAAAATATACAGAGTGTCCTTTGGGTGCTCTGTTTGGAATGTCTCTGCTCTGCCTAGTTGGCAAAACCAAGACTTGAAACTAACAGAAAATTTTTGCAGTGGTTAAAAGTGTGACCCAGTTCTGCACCCCCAGGCACAGCCCTCCTGAGTAAGAATGACTATTTGAAGTAGGAGTAAGGAAACCCCCTGAGTGTAAATATACCCTTGCATATTTCCTGTAATCTTTAATCCTGCTAGCCATTTTAATAGAGAGAACAAATTTCAATCTCTGTGCTAATGAAATGCAGTTCGCTGCCTAAAAAGCAGCCTGTTGCTGGATAGTTCTAGAGAGATTTAATACTTCATTTATCAACAAAGAAACACACTTATACTGGCTTTTCTGTGTAAACTGAGTGTGACAGGTAATTTTTTAGGACTTGTGCACACAAGCTCACTTCACTACACAACTTTTCTATAATACGTACATTTGAGGACTAGTTATTGTGTAATATTTGTATGATAATTAATAATGCACTTTTCTATCAGCTCTTTGTAACAACTATACGTGATCATGAATGAGAGAAATGATGGAGGCAAAGGTATGCTTGTATTAGGCACACCTGAATCACAGCTACATTTACTTGAAATACAACACTATAAAAAAGAAGAAAATTTCAGCTTGTGCAACATGAGTTCATGATTCTGTGTATGTCAAACCCCTAGGCCCCAAACCAAACTTGCCCCCAAGTTCATTCTAGTCTTCTCTGTCTCACCTGTGCTTTCTCTTTCCATTTCCAAGCATTTCCAACTCCTACACCAAGAGGAAAAAGAAAGATGAAGACAATTATTCTATCAGTCATAGATTAAGAAAAAACGCAGAACCCCTTCAAGCAGCTGGACTTTCTACTTCTTCCTTTCTGGCTTTAAGACCAATCCAGACTCCTGGAGTGGTAAGGAGAAAGCAGCATGGCTTGTCTCCCAAGGCAGCACTGTCACCACAGAGATGAGCAGGAGAAGCCTGGCCAGTGGCTAAGGATGCTCTTTCAAGCAGCTTGGGAAGACACTGGGATGGGAACCACAGTTTTTAGCTGAAACCCACCAATTCATGAAAACACTGTGGCAGTCGGCAGTGCAGATACCACAGTTTAACCTGCTGTTCCCGCTCTTGCCTTGGACCAGCATGAGGTTTGTACGATCAAGCACAAAGTCTATGAAATGCCTGACTAAATGTGAGAATATTGCCTACGAAATGCCTGACTAAATGTGAGACTATTACCAATAAAACCAGTCTGACACAAGGGCACAAGACATCAATGGCTCTGTCAACCAAGTTGCCTTATAGCCGAGTAATGCAGGGGGAAAAAAGCATAAGAAAAATAGAAATTCTTTAAAGTCTTTTAAATGAAAAGAGTTTATTATGTAAAGATACAACCAAGGCAAAGTTTAAAAGAACAAGGTGTTTTTCAGTGAACAAAACCCCCCTGTTTTCTAATATATTTTTACATCTCTCTGCTAGTAAGAAAAATAAGGAGTGCATTTTTTCAAAAAGAAAAGTCTGACTTTTTTTTTTTT
>VYZM01021384.1:180605-193281 GCA_013398915.1 Dromas ardeola
TTTTTATCGGAGAGAGAGACTTAAGTCTGAAGCAAGCAAATGCTGTCAGCTGCAAACCACTTGAGAGATGATTAAGTTCCACAGCATGTGTGTGTTGCCGGAAAAACGGTACATACTAGGGGACAATTTAGTCCTCCTCTATGGCTGAGAAACATGGTGATGGTTTGAGTATGCACTGATCACTTTCTTTAGAGTGCAAAGAGGACTGTGAAATTGAAGTGTCTTGTCTTTAGCCATTTAGGGTTGACAGCTAATTCACTAAAAAGATAAAAACAGAAAACGTATTGAATTTTGTAAGTAAGTCATCTGGCAAAGTTTCCTTTTCAGGATGCTTCTAAAAGAGATGAGGCCAATTCTCTTACTCCACAAACAGGGCTTTGTGTAGTTGCAGTGCAGTGGTTACAAGAAGGCGAAGTATGCCTTTGGAGTTCTTTTTGCAGGAATTCTTATCAGACTGTCTATCAAATAGTAAAAATGAAATCGTATTCAGCTACCTTGAAAATATCGCAGCATTCGGACTTTTTTTTGGTTAAGAGAAATGCTTATTTCCTGAGTTTAATATTACAATTAATTTGTCTGTGATTCAGCTATATGTAAAAATTGATGCTTTTTAAGAAGGAACATATAAAAGACGGATTTTGTAAAACAAGCAAGAAAGTCGCTCAGTTGACTTGAACCAACAGAAACTGATCTAATTATTTGCCTCTAACGGGGATCTTGTGTTGCATGAAAAGAATTTCCAAGTCAGCTACCCACAATTATCACTTGCCAATATGTGGCTTCATATCAGAGGCTGCAGTGAAGTGTTTGTTTTTATTGTGTGAAATATGGACTTCTCCCACCAAACACAGAATTGCATGTTAATATAAACCTGGAGTAAAATAATCAAAAGGGAATACTTGTTAGTGCCAGAAAATGAAACAAAACAGAAAATCTGAAGCATTTATCTTTGATAGATTACTCTTAAATTTCACAATATTTAAGAACTGAATGGACCATTAAATCGTCTAATCAATCTACGGAGGTAAAAGGCCATTAGATTTTGTCCAGGTAACAGTACATAAATCTTAGACTTTAGTAAAATGTTTCCGTTCACAGAAGATTAAGCTGTATGTCCCAAGCAAATACAAGGGTTTGGCTCTCAGTAGTGACAGATGCTGGCTAAGCCAAGATGAATGACATCATTGGGCAAACCATACTGGTAACTGCTGAAGTGAAAGTTCTTGTCAACCCAAGCCAGAGAAAAAACTCCTTCCCGGTTCCAAAGGTAAGGATTAGTATGAGCCTAGTAACCACCTCAGCCTTGAAAGTACCTTGGCACAGGCACTTACGTCACCTCAACTTTCTTTCTAATAAATGGAATTAGTCCTACATCGTAACTCTCTTGCAGTTCTGCTTCTGTGATCCTTCTTTGGACCATCTCTAGGAACTTCCAAGGCTGGGCAGGGGCAAATATAAAAGGGTAGGGGAAAGATTAAAAGTATTGCTTGGATACTACCTAACAATCAGTTTAGCAGCAGTTCCTGTTAAAAAAGAAAAAATAAAATAATCATGGAACTAATAATCAAACCACTACATGACTGAAGTAACACTCATCATAGTTGTGTTGAAAATAAATTGTGTCAGATCATACAGTTTCTTTCTGTGAGAGAGTAACATGCTTTGAAAGAGTAACAAGCCTTGTGCAAAAGAAAGAGACAACAGAAGCCATATATCCATCTTGTAGGTTTTTTTTTTTGACACTCTCTCGCCTGTCTCTAGCTTGTTTGTGTGAATCATAGAATGGTTAGAGTTGGAATGTTACCTACTCTAGAGGAAATAAGCACATAGATGGTATAGAACTGGTGGAAAACTTATTTAGAAGCAGCTATCATTGATGCACTATCAATAAGCAAGGCTCTATCAAGGTGACATTTGCAGGAGTCTGCCCTGGGTCTGACACTATTTGATGCATTAGTTATTGAACTGGGTTGTATAATAAAGAGGAAGCTTTTAAAACTGGCAGTTACACCAGTCTGTGAGGAACTGCAAACGTTTCGGACAGGAGGGCTATAATTCAAAGTGATCTTGACAAACAGGAAATAAATCCAAAAAAGGAGACCACAGTTCAGTAAGGACATGTGCAGGACTTACGCACGCAGCAGTAAGCATGCATACAGGTTGGGGAATGTTTGGCTGGCAGCTCTGCTGAAAAGGATCTGAAACCACACGGTTCAGAAGCTGTATGTGAATCAACAGTATCATTGCCGTTGGGGAAAAAGCATACATGACTATGATCCAGAAGACTGGTAAAGCTGTTATTTTACGTTTTTTGACACTAAGGCCTTACCTGCAATACTGTCTTTAATTCAGGCACATTTTAGAAGAGATTTTTACCAATTCCAGAGTCTAACAAAGACCAACAGGTGTGACTGAGGGTCTCTAAAACACCACCTACAAGGAAAGATTGAAAGCACTGAGATTGATCAGGTTGGAGAAAAGACCGAGGAGAAAAATTATTAACTGTTCAAATTCTGAAGAATGCTCCTCTTGACTGATGCAAAGAAGGCGGCAATACTCTCTTTGCAGGGAACAGAAGTAATAGGCCCAAATGTCATCAAAAGGTGCATTATTAGCAGAGATAGAGATGTGATTGTCCCATGCCACTCAGCGCTTGTCAGGCCATACCTGCAGTACTGCATACAATTCTGGTCCGCACAAATCAAGAAAGATGTGGACAGCCTGGAGAGGGCCTAAAGAAGGGCTACAAAGATGATCAAAGGGCAGGAGAACCTGCCTCATGAGGGAAGACTGAAGGAGTTAGGTCTTTTCTCCCTGGAGAAAAGAACGTTCGGGTGAACATCATCACAGTATTCCACTACTTCAAGGGTGGTCACAAAGAGGACAGAGGCTCTTCCTCTGTCAAGACAAGGGGCAATAGGTAGAGGTTGCACTGGAAGAGGTTTCATCTTGATATAAGAAAGAAATTGTGAAAACAATCAATCACCGGAACAACCTCCCCAGGGACATGGTAGTATCCCTGTCACTGGAGGTTTTGAAGATGTGACTGGACAGGATGCCAGATAAGCTCCTCAAGGCTCCCTTTAACATGAAAAGTTGGACCAGATGATCTTCTGAGGTCTTTTCCAACATGGGTTGTTCTATGAACTCTCTAAGAGCAAGGGTAAAAACATACCAGGGCACAGTATGTGAATAGGCTGTGGAAACTCCAGCTCTGGCAGATTTTTTTAAGAAGAGTATGCCATGATATGGGTGTAGTTTACCTTGCCTTAAAAAAGACAAATAGACTGCAAGTCCCTTCAGAGTCCTGTATTCTACAACTCTAGGGAAAGTATGTCATATAGACTTTTCTCTCCACCGCTTGTTTGATTAGTATCAGTTGCTGTAACTACCAAAAGCGGTAAGTAGAATTAATTCAATGAGCTAGCCTGAGATAGGGAGGCTCTATCAGGTCATAGAAAAATTTAGTTCAGGCAGTGTAAACAAAAGATGAGCACTATGAAACATCAAAATTACATACTAATGCAAAGTACACTAAAAAGCATAGTGAGAAATGAACGTCACTTAATATCCATTCACTAGTAACTGGACTTACATATGTTATATAGGAGCAAGGATTAAAGTGTTCTCCAGCTTTATCCAATAACAGAGGAGTGGGCTGCCGTGTGGGAATTGAAAAACAACCATTTAGACAAGAGAAGGTGATTCAATAAGCAGTATAAGACAGCTTCAGAGAGTTGGGGTATTATAAAAATTTTTAATCCTGCAAGGATCTGCACGCCCAAGGATCAAGAGACCAGAGACATGTAAAAGCAGAATAACTGAACCAAGATGTCAAATGCTGAAATGGAGAATGATGGAAAATTATTGTATCTAATAGTAGAACCAGACTGCATATGATCTTAGGAAAACACTGCTAACAATATAATGACCATAGGCAATAAACAGTTTGCAAACTGTCATAAAAACATCTAGCAAGAAACCTTGCCCATCAAAATACCAAAGAGATGAGAGTAGCAAAAGTATCTAGTAAGTATTTCAGGAGTAAATCAATTAACATCAATACTGTTATTTTCCAATACACCGGTATTATGCAAAGTACATTTTCCATTTCACTGATTTATGTACGTGTGTCTGATGTCTTTGCCCCTCATGTGGTCAGGTTGCTATGTCCTTGTTTTACAAGGCTTTTTTGCAGTGACAGGAAACCAGTGGCAAAACACATGGGTATTAAGTTCTATGTCCTGAAGCAAAAGACTTGGCTCTATTCTCTTGCTGCAACAAGAAAGAGTAGCTGCCTGTAGACTACCTAGCTTAATGGAAAGAGGATACACAAAGACCATAAGAAGAAGCTGCATCAGGCAAGAAAAAAAAGGTACAAACATGGAAAAAGGAGGCAATATCATGTTAAGTACAAATTCTGACTGCATTCCAAGAGTAGACAGAAAAAGCCTGAGAGAAAAACAGAGTGTAGAAGGAAAAGAGGGAGGATCAAGGACAATACCTAGATTTCTCATCTCGGAAACAAAAGTTAAGAACTGAGTTAATAATTGTATACTGAAATCAGAGACTGGGAAAAGAAAAACTATTAGCCAATACGTTCTTTCTAAATGAAGTCATGCCTGTACTCAGGAGGTAACAGAATCAAGATAGGCACGTAAGTAGGAGTTAGAAAATGTAGAATTGATAAAATGTACGTAGAAACAGTGGCTAAAATAGATACTCATTATGCATTGTGACAGGGTAAAGATATAGAAAAAATCTGCCAAGGGGGGATTCTTAAAGATCTCTAGAGATGGGGAGAGAAGGTTGTAGAGCTAGACAACACTGAAAATTGAACAGGTAGAAAAGCATCTTCAGTCAATTCCTGGTTTCTTGCTCAACAGAACAGGCAGAAATGGGAGAACAGAGACTTAGATCTTGCCTATGTTGAGTGTCTGAATTGCAGGATTTTTTTTAAAACTATAAGCATCCTTAGAAGTAATTTGTGTTCTTGCTTTGCACATTACTTAAGGAGGAACATTTTATGAAAAATAATGTGTTCTGTTCATTTTGCTCTCAATCATCAAACCATTTGCATGTTTAATTAGTCATTTTCTTCACTAAGTTTCATTTTGAGTTCATTTTACTCAGAAATGAATCTGAAATGTCAACTTGCACTGACTTCTAAAGCATCTTTATAAACCTCATATGTAACTTCGACAGAACGGTGTGTTTAAGTAAGACAAATTAAAGCTGAAGTTTTCATTTTTGCTGGGCAGATACCAAAATCTGACTATACCACAGTACCAGCACGTCACCCTAATAAAGGCTGAATTAGCTAGTAAGTCAGTGACCATCATTGTAGAAGTAAACTAACTGCACGTTAGGTTGAATGCAGCATATCAGTACAAAACCAAGTTGAGACTTCTCATGTTATTTGGTCCCAGATTGTTTCACAACAAAGTGAAACCCAATCAAAACTTACCCCGTCTTTCTTGGAATTTGAATAAATTTTAAAAGTCACTGCAAGATATCTTTTGACTGCTATTTAGACATGCTCAAGCCCAAGCTGCTCTCTACAAAAACCAGCTCCTTCACGTGCATTGGCCAAGTGCAACACAGTCAACTGGATCACCTAGAGTCCACCTAGAAAGGCAGACTCTTGTACTTCATTTTGCTCTCAATCATCAAACCATTTGCAGGTTTAATTAGTCATTTCTTTCACAAGTACAAAGTTTCGTTATCTCTTTGCTAATCACAAAAGGAGGAAAAATTTTAATGGCTTTGATATAAAAATATAAAGTGCAGAAAACAATAATGTTTTTGACAAATATGGCTTCCAAAATTGCCATGAAGGCAAACAAATTCACAGTTTCATTTACCGCTCAGATACCTTCAGTAAAGGTATCTAGCAAGACTCCACAACAGATTGATTAGAAACGAATAACAACAAGGATGCATAACAACATATTTGCAGTGGAACTACTAAAGTAGTTCCCAAGTTAAAAAATGGCAACTCTTTTGCCAACAAGACTAGTGATTCTTACTCAAGAAACCACCGGAAGCATGGGATGAGATGAACCTTAATAAAATACTGAAGTATAAAATATCCCAGTGACATAAACAATAACAATTAAAAAGATAGGCTTGAAGGCTTTGAAAAAAGAGTTATGAGAACCTACTGAAGGACTATGAACTAAAATCTCCAAACTGACCTGCTAAAAAAATAAAACCCTTTAAAAGAAAGAAGATACCAGATGAAACACATCAACAATTACATTTTAAAGAATAAATTCCTTTTCTAAAGAAACAAATTTTAAAGAATAAATTTCTTTTCTAAAGAAACAAATTTTAAAGAATAAATTCCTTTTCTAAAGAAAGATTGTGGCAAGTAGTCTACAAATAAAAGACTATTAATCATAGGACACAATAGGGAAATTTGGGAGATTCATTATTCTTTATTAAAGCTTATTGTATAGCTAATAAACAGCACAAAAGGAAAACAATGTAATTAAAATGTATGAAAAGATGCATTAACCATACAAGGGGAACAATGGTATTTTGAAAAGTTAAAAAGCAATAATGCTGCTCTTCGTTGCAGGAAAATTCGAGCTCCAGCATCCAGTGTTTCCAAAACACTTCAGAAAAATTAGACTTAATGACATGTGCTGTTATACTGCCATCGTGTGGCAATATACTGCCATCCTGCAGCTTCCTGTGAACATAAATACAGTTTTCCAAATGGTAACCTGTTTTCAAAAAGACAAGACTTAGCATTCTTGTTCTGAAGACATGAAATCATCAGTAGAGATTTATCTATACCTCAGGAGATACTGCTCAGGAAACACTAACTCTACTGAAATCACAATGAAAATTTCACTTCGGAGGGCTTATGACCTCATTTTCTGGAAAGACAATTTGAACCTATGGCTTCTGAAACCTAGTTTTCTGGCAGTTAAACTAAATGAGTTTATCTTATTCTTTTCATCGTGTTGTAAAAATATAACACATTATTATAAATAGGTAATCTAATATGTTGAACATATCGGTACACAATCTGAGATATGAGGGAGTGTTGATGTGACCCTTCCATTAACTTCAGACCATTTAAAATTAAAAATAAAATTACTCTCTAAAAATTGAGGAATCTTGCATTTCCTATTAATAACAAATCCTAGGATTGTGCTACTTCATAGTTTCAGCCTTGCTTCAAGTCTCTGCATTAATATGACAACTAAGGCTTGAGTTTCTTAAAACATTTCAAAAGTCCTAAACTGGAAACATCTTCAAATAGAAAAAAAATAGGTTTCTTTATAAGTTTTGCTGAATTTTAATACAAGTAAAAATTGTAGTAAACTGTGAAATAAGTCTTCTACATTACAGAATTTTAGCTTTGGGAGAACTGTAACCCACAATAAGGTGATAAAACAAAAGGGAAAAAAAATCCATGACAATAATTGTTTCTTGTCCCTACTGAGGAAAACACTTTAAGACGGTAACTATGGCTCAACAAAGTCAAAGAGGATAAAGGACATTCTTCAACACATGCAAATGCTCGCTTCTGAGAAAGGACTGAGTACATCACACACTTATGCATCCCCCTAAACTAAGGGCACTCACTTTAGGAATCGGAGCTGAATCACGGATTGAACTAACATGGAAATCTCTTCAGCTCAAAAAGTTGAAGCCCTCTGAGAGAAGGCCACAGAAATGTACTGCCAAATAGGCATATATAGACACTTATACTGCCAATATCTGCATATTTAGGGAACACAGGCTTTACAAAATAGTTAGACCTTATGACTTGCTTTCAAAGCACTAAAAATTCGGCATGCAAGATACAATAATCTCAGGATGCAAAGCATCTTGCACAATTGGTCTCTAAGTTTATTAAATAAAGTTGATGATTGACTTTAAAGTCATTTTTGTGACATTTCTTTTCTTATCAATGTCATTAAAATCCTTCTATGAGTTGCCCCATAAATTACTCAAGCTTCAACTTATGTCAAACAATCAGATCGTTTCTTCACAGAATCACAGAATTGCAGGGGTTGGAAGGGACCTCTGGAGATCATCTAGCCCAACCCCCCTGCCAGAGCAGGGTCACCTAGAGCAGGCTGCACAGGAACGGGTCCAGGGGGGTTTTGAATATCTCCAGAAACGGAGACTCCACCACCTCTCTGGGCAGCCTGGGCATTCTTCAAAATACCCAGTAAGAGAAACTTAATTATATTTGACTATCAAGAGAAAATAATCCACTGGACAGTTAAACAATTAACTTCTGCCAAAATATCACTGCATCTTTAGAGCGGAGTTGTCCAACCTCAAATCCTGTTTCTATTTTGTACACTCAAGTGACACCTAGAGGTTTTCCCCTGCGTGTGTCAGATTTTACTCTTGTTGAGAGTTTGGCTCTGGCGTGAACCTTGATCCATTCTTCATCATTCTGGAATTCCTGCGAGATTTTTGGAATACATCTGATACCTTCAAACTTTCTACCGGCACACTACAATATGTCGTCACTGTGCATGTCCCTTTCTACTTCCCACACATAGAAAATGTAAGACAAGTAATGGGAAACCTTCTATATACAAGCCCCTGCGACTGAAAAATAGGTGAATGCAGTGAGCACATGCTTTCCAATCCATTGAAAAGCTCTATGCATCCATATAACTCTTCTATCTTTTTCAAAAGCCTTGTTTTCCTCCTTCCAGCAGAGCACGATTTGCACACTTGTGTATGCTTTTGGGCAGGATGTGTTGTGTTTGGAATATGCTTTCTTTTCTTTGGTCTGTTCCACAGGCCATCAAAGTACAGACAGAAATCAGTCTATTATTTTTGGGCCTGTCAGATTTCGCAGGCTGGATTTCTTAGATGCTGCTCTTGACGTCCATTGCCTTTGCGATAATGAACAAAGTCTAAATCTTCTAAATCTTTTTTTTTTTTTTTTTAAAAATCCACTGCCAGGAAATGGAACAAAGGATATCTGTGACACTGACATTGGAATACATATTGCAAGATTTTAGCTGTAGTGAAAGTGTGATTAGTAACTTTAAGAACTGCTTAATATCAGGAGAACATGTTATGTGCTATGCAAAGTACATAGGAAGAACTATAAGACATAAGACCTCATAGGAAGAAACATGTGGGGGGGGGGGAGGAATCTTCTTTAGATCATCATGTCAAATCTATCCCAGGCTGAAGGTACCCAACTTAATATAGATGTATTCTTGGTTTTATCACAGAATCTATTATTTATGACTAAGAGCTGCAGTATTTCCTTCTGCCTGTTCCCCCAAAAAATCCAACTGAAGAGGTGAGATGGAATTCTTCTCCAACATGGAAAACGTGCCTGACCACTACTTGCCTATAGAACTCAGACTGCAAAAAACCCTCGGGTCTTTCACAGGTGTAATGGCCACAGAACTCTTTAAGACATTCTCATGAAACAAGTATTACTGGAAACTTGACCCAAGTTTGTACTAGTAATAGGAAAACTTGCTGATGTCTAGTGCCAGGTTTATTTAGAAGGCCTTGTGGCCCATTACTGCTACTGACAGGTCAAATCTTGGACAATATCAAATCTGCTTTCTATGTCAATGACTAAATTTGACTGGGTTTGAATTAGCCATAACTGAGCCTCCCAGCTGCCATATGCCACTTGCTTTGCCAGGCTCAGCTTTCATCCAAGCCCTGGGGGACTTGTATGATCTTTTACCTTTTAACAGATTTTAAAAGTAAGATCTTTCTTCAGTCTTGCTGTCAGAAAAGCTCTTTGGCAATAGCCTCAACACTTACCCTTCTAAGAATTACAACCCTACATACCCTGGGATTTTATTTGGTGGGCACCAACCACATCTTAGTCCCATGAGCCACAGACGAGTCTCATTTAACCCCAATCCTAATCCTCACAGGAAGCCTACTTTCAAGACTGACAGCACTCTTCAGGATTTATCGTAAAAGACTAATCACTTTTCATTTCAACCTGCCTCACTTTCCACAGGCCTGTTGGTTTGCTGCATCCAGCAATATATTCTACAGTTCCTGCTGTTCCAACTATTACAGGAACTTTAATCATAACCTAGAAGCTTCACTATACTGAAGAGAACTCCACCTCCCATTTAATTAGCCATGAGTCTGCCCCAGAAAGTCTTCTTCCTAAATTACTGCCATATGGTATCCAGCAATATCATTAGCTTTACAGTCCCTTCTATCTCAACCGTACACTAACCACAACATCAACACAGACAAGTGACTCTCAGCTGCCAAAAATCCTGCCTCAAATTCCCCTTGCTTCAGTTGTTTTGCTGTGTGCGCTAGTGTCAGAGAATACAGGACTACCTCTTCAGCTCTTACTCTCCAAAGGCCTAAATCTAATTCTAGGGTCTTCCCTCATCTGTCAGCAAGTGATTCCATTGTATGGTAGATACACAACTGAACGCCCTCAAACCCTGTCACTACAGCCCTCTCCCTAGCGGTGTGGCTATGGGAGGGTCCAGCTGTACAATTCTTTTTATTTCTTCCTAATATGACAATGACTCTCTTAAAGGACTAAACACACTGAGCCATAAAAAAGTCCCCTACAGAGAGGCATCTCAAATAACCAGGATGAAGTCTTCATTGAGATGGCACTGCAGACTGTGCTGGAATACCCCTGTATGTGCACAATACGTAGCTTACATTTACTGGGAAGGATGGTGCTTACGCAGCATCGCACCAGATAATCGCGAAACTGTGCAAGGCAGCTCTCAGGTTACTGCGCAAGCTGGTACCTGGAAAGCTTCTGGGAGTCTGCCTTCACCAGTCAGTGTCCTGAAATGGATTCTCAAGAAGATGCCTAGTTTTCAGTACAATTTGGCCGACCATGGCTAACAAGCTACGTGTGGACCTATTAAGTTTCTTGACTGTACTGGAGTTGTTAGGATTGGTACTGACATTTATAAAGAAAGGTATTGAAGAGGTAGCTTTTCTGCTGCATCCTAAACAACTCGTAGAGATAACATAAGGCTAGACAAACAGAGATAACATATCACAATAATCATAAACCAGTATTCTCTTGGGGAACCATTATCTCTACATTGAAAGTTGGGGCTAGAATTTGTATTAGAGTTACAGTGTATTTTTTTTTCGCATTCTGCTGGGCTACAGACACAGTTATAGTCTATACAAACAGTTGCCCTACCTATACTGAAAATTTGGACAAAGCTTCAATCCTTTGCTGCAACTTGCTGGGACCGCAACACTAAAATAAAGGTGGCCTTTGAGTAGGATGTCTACCTTATGACTAGCCCTGAGACCATTTCAAGCGTCTTGGCTACTGTAAAACCTAGCGCTAGAACTGTCATATAATTATATGTTAATTATAAACATAACAAATAATGTCATAATCATAAAACTTTGTTAGGAAGCGACATCTGAATTTCTGGTTCTCTGGTCCAATCTCCTGTTCAATGCAAGGCCAACTTCAAAGTCAGAGCAGGTTGTTCAAGGCCATTATTTGAGTTTTGGGTACTACCAAGGATGAAGATAGGCAAGAATGGAGATATAATAAGGACAGAAAGCAGCAAAAGAAATGCTGAAGAAGTATCTTCTTTTTGTTTGTGTTATGCCAAGGCAATCCAGGACACTTGGCTGATGAAAAAAGAAATAGCCCTACCTATCAGTTGAGCGAGCATTTGAGAAGGTGGAAGGCCGGCAAGTACCAGAGAGAGATAATAGCATCTGTCACTAATACTGCTTGAGAAACAAGAAATCAGCATTTCAGAATGTATTCTTCTGGCAGCTGGTGTAACTTGTGACAGAATTTGAGGGACACTACGCTTGGGAACTGTGAATGTCATGATCACAGCATCACAAGCATTAGCCCACCTCTAGGCTGTACAAATAGTACATACACGGTCAACTCAGGGCTAATTTTACTCCACTTCTGAAATGATACCGCAACACTAATCCAAAACCTGCATTAATTTCTCAAGCCTTTTATTGTTTCAATTTTTATTTAGTTTTTACACAGAAGAAATGAACAAATAGTTCTTCCATGACAGTAATGAGTTATTATTCCCAGAGAAAAAAACCCACTGCTTAAATTAGCTACTAAATCAGAGAGAAAACAGAAGTCCCTCCAGTATCTGTGTAGCTTCAGGAGATCCATTTGTGCTGCCATTTGCAATAAGCTGATGTCCGTTCCAAACATCTGACAGACACCCTCCTGACTCCAACCGAGGACATTACCCAGAGACTTTATTCTTCTGCAAGCAACTGTTAATCTGAACTCAAGAAAACTGTTACGTACTTTTGAGATTTTTTTAAATGGATGATAAAGTATTCCTGAAGGGCCCCCTTGTTTCTAAAGCTTGTCATAGTCTCTTTTTCTAAATCCCAACTTTATGTTTTCGTTATGTCTTTTGTAATCAGCTCATCATCCATGACAGAAAAGCAACACTGCAAGCGGACCTGGAACACGAGAGGAGGTACTGCTGAGCTAATTACTGACATTTTTCCGTTTTGTAAAACACATTGCCCTGCTCTCATGATGACATCTTCGCGAGGTGCACCGCTTTTAGATGAGGAGGCCTCTCCCGTTTCCCACCCGCAGCCACTTAGGGGCAGCGGGAGAAAGGCGGGCGCTGCCTGTCCCTTTTTGGGCCAACAAACTCCTTCGAAAGGGTTCTTGGCTCCCGCCCTGCCCAGCTCC
>VYZM01021384.1:194360-207265 GCA_013398915.1 Dromas ardeola
TTCTGGTCTCCCTGCGGCGTGGTGGCATGAAGCCCTGCTGTGTGAAGCCGTAATCCCTTCATCAGTTTGTTGGTCAACCCCCCCCCACCCGCCGTCTCGCGTCGGTACAAGCTTTGTAGTTTACTCGTGTGAGATTTCATGGTCCGTTTATACCCGGCAATACACGAAGATACCGTGCTTATCCGGGCCCGGCACGTTAAACCCCAGAGCAGTGATGCCTCCCTCGCAGTAGGAATGCGCATCTGCACATTAAGTGCCATTAATCCCGTCGGTTATCCCTGTTACGGTGTGTGCTGGGAATGTTCTTCGCATCTTTGTTGTTTACCATTACTCCTCTGTGCAAAGCAAAACGCCACTTCGGAAATTAAACTTCTTAGGGTGGTCTCTTGATGAGAACTCATTTTCGTAATTATGAGCTAAGATAAGGCAGAGACTTAAAGTGTATTAAACAATAAAAGTCAGCTGTATTTCCTTATACAGAGCTGAAGTACATAGTTTTGCCATCAGGGCAGACTCTCTTCAGCTGACCAAGAAAAGGTGCCAAATCATGGAAAAAAAAAGCCAGATTTTTTGCCATTGTTTACTGGCAGTTTACTCTGAAGCTAAACTTTTCTGATATGTTACTATTAAAAAACAGCAGCTTTTTTAAACATCCTTTTAAATTAGTGTGAACACAAGGTTTTTACAGGCACATCTCAGGTGGTAGAAAGCTACTGCACTTCTAGTAGTGTTTATTTGATACGCAAATACATAGGTATTTACATCGTAATATTAAAGCTCTCTTTCAGTTTTCTGGACTTAAATGGTGAATTTTCATGAATGAAACCAGATTGGTTTTTGATGTCACATTTATCTTTAGGAGGAGGAACAGATTCGTCTCAGTGTTATTTTGCCTTATAGTTCTGAGTTAAAGCTTTTTCAGATCTCGAAGTAATGATACCTACAGATAGCTTTAGAAACCTACTAGTAAAACCCAGGATTTCCCACTATGATGACTGATCTCATCTAAAAGATGAGAAGTAAACAAGACTTGATGTTCTACTTGTTTTCAGCCGCTGAAGATTGCGTTCACTTTTTACAATACAAAAAAAAAGAGGGATTTAGTTCACGAAAATCCTGAAGTGTGCAATTATGTTTTGTCAACTCGTGTCCTAAATGGTCCTAATTAGGTAGGAAATTTGTCACTTCCCATTGTGTGGGATTCTGTATGTTCTGCTCCATTATAGTATAGGTTTTGTTTGATTTATGTTTGGTTTTTTTTTAGTGATCAATAAAAGTATTTTTTGTGAATAGCGGGCTTTGTGGCATGTTTTGCATAGGGAATTCCTGTATTATGGATGCAGAATATAGCAACTCAGTGAGTATTGTAAAATATTGTGAAAAGAGCAAGAGTTTAATGTAGAATCACGTTTATAAATACAGATGGAACACTAGAGAAGACCAAATTAGATTATTTTCAGGAAGGTATATAGTAATTCTTAGAAGTTTGGGCTTCTTGATTTTGTTTTTGTGGTTATTTCTGATGGCTGGAATATGCCACTGTTCCAAGTATGTACTTTTGTCTTTCCTGGATTGCCTTATATTTACTAACATGGAAGAGATGAAATCTGATCATGCAAAAATGCATTTTACAAGATTAATCTTAATGATAACTGAGTTTATTCAGATTGGGGCACTGTGGTTGCTGAACTTTGATGTAAGATTAAATCTCTCCTATTTTAAAATGAGATTATACTGAGTAAACAGCCTTGTTCTTACCCTTGTTGATTAGTGATCTATTTTTACATAAGTCTCATGGTTGCTTTCATGCACCATGTTAAAGGTCATGTAATTTGAAATTGGAAATATGTATAAAATAATAGCACTATCATTAGACGACATTATCTCTTAATTTTATTGCCACAAGAGGATAGACTTTTGTTGAATAAATACGAGTAAATAGAAAATGATGCACTCGCTGGTGAATTAGGCAAATCAATGCATTCTACAGAGAGTGCTGGCAGACATGAGGTGAGCCTAGCCTTTGGAAAGGTGTTTGTTTCATAAGCAAAAGTATCTGCAAAATTAATTTACCTACAGTTCTTTTGTCGTGTGACTTATTTAACCTTTGACTGTAAAATTATTTATATACTTGGAACAGGTATGCACTTCACTTATTTTGCTGTGCTGTTCTGTATTGTCTCTCATATTTTGTGTTTTAAGTTTAACAGCATTTCAGCATTTCATTTGTTTTTTTGTAATTAGTTTTTCTGAGGGATGGTTGAAATCATTCAACTAGTCATAAGAGACTTTTCCATGTTCCTCCAATCCTTAGTGAATGATTAAAGTTATAGAATCTGTATTTTATAACTATATTTAGTTTTCTACTCTTTCAAATTATATTTTCTAGCCAACTGTGAATCGACTACTTGAAAAGCATCACTTAATAACTGTAGTACTTTTAAAATGGCCTTCTGGTATAACTAAGTATAAATTGCAAAAGCAGTTTTATTTTTCAAAACTATTTTCTATTTTCATTTATTGTTAGAGGTGTTACTTCTAACTGTTACTGGTTTAGTTGTGACAGTTGCTTATGAGTCAAAACATATTTTAGTTATTGAAAATATTGCTACCTTGTCAGTGACATGATGAAGCACATTACAGAACAAAACATTTTTTTTTTCTTCCTATGAAGTCCCTTCTTGTTGTCCTTGCTCATTTCAAACAGCCTCAGATTGTTGGATACTTAGTATAAATGCTTTGCTTAATACATGAAATAAACTAATGACACCTGGCAACCGACTAATCAGCACTTCTATAATCCCAAACCAACCCAAACACTTTGCTTTTTTTTCTTACTTTGGTTTGGTTTGGCCAGCCAGCAGACCAAACTACTGTAAGTAACAAATGTGAAATGACCTGAAAGTATGGAACCTGTGGGGGAAGCCAGTAACACTGTGAAAGGGAGATGAGAGGGATCTGAGGGTAGTGTAGTGCAAATGCCTGGGGATGTAAGTGTAGCCTCAGCTCTTTCCTATAAAGGTAAGATACGTGTGCCCAGGAGTGATTTTCAGTGTTGAGGCCAAGTGGTATGTTTGTCCCACTTTAATGCTATTAAACTCTTAGCCCCAAATCAGAGTGGCTGCATGCTAATTGCCTGTTAATAATAATCCATACTAACTCCGAATCTGTACCCGGGAATTGCTTGGGTGAGTGTTAGGTGGCTTGGACCAAAATGGTGCCAAGCATAATGCAGCCATATAGGCTGGCAGTATTTAATGCTACGTCTTAATTTATTAGGATAGATGTAGTCTGGGTGTCCAGTGAATGTGAGCTAGTGGTGTCTAACAAGGTGTTACCTAGGGAGAACTTGGAGCTGTTGCCTGATGGGCTATCAGGGAGTTCGGTGCGATAGTTTATTGCAGGGAAGGCTAAGGGGAACATAACACATTCATAGAAAGCTAGGTTTCATTAGTTCCACTGTTTACAAAACAGCTTTTGTATTAAAGTTTTTTGTAAAACATTCTGAATTTTCTTGATGAAAAGATAAAGCTGTGTAGTATTTTTATTTGCCTTCAAGCTTTGTTTGGATTGGATTTGTAGGCTTTTCTCCACAACTAGGAGGGCCTAACATTTTTTCTTTAGAGAAATGAGTTTCATGTAATTGCTTGTCTGCTTTATGCAAAATATAAATGCTTTATGTAAACATAAATATTTAGAGATTTGTAATAAAGTTAGATTTGCTGGCAGATGCTAATCTTTGAATTGAAAGCTATCAGCTGGCTACAATGTGACTTTTTGATGATGCTGTCAGGATAGGAACCTGATTAGAAAGGCTTCAATATAAATGACTTCATGGGTCATTATTATTTAAATAAACTGTAGGTATTTTTAGAAGACTGGAGGACTATAGTACTGAAGTATTTGGCTGTTGCCCAGAAATATATAGCTAATTAAACTGCTGTAGTGTGGGTTTTTATTTACTCTCAAATAACAAGTATCAGATAGATGCTGAGAATCTTGATCTGAGATTTGATGGCAGAGAACTTATAATAATTTATACAAATAGTCTAGAAATAAATATTTCCCTAAAAGAGCTGTACTCATCCTTGATATTAATTAGCATGCATTCAATTGTTAGCTTCAAGCCTATGGACCAGTTATGTTAATGAAAGTTAATTAATTTAAATAGAATGGTGAATTCTGAGGAAGAAGCAGCTGGTGTGTTGAGCCACTTCTAACTGAGGACTGAAAATGCCAGCAGGTAAGAATACTTTCTGTTTGATTTCCAATACATATTTTATAGTCAGAACTAGGTGCAAATGATAGAAGTTACTTCTGTTTATAAATTTTTAATGCTGCATTTGCTCCATTTTGAGTCTGTGTTTATAGATGATTTTCAAAGTGTTGTTTTTTAATTTTTTTTTATTTTAAATTTTGGGGCTTTTGTAAAAATTGTAATTACAATGGTAAATATGCTGTAGCTGAGGATTCAGCAGCCTTTTTCAGTGGTGTGCCAGATTGCTTTTTTAATTCTTTAGCTACAAATTAAGGATTACTTTAGGGAGGCTAGAACACCTACTGCTTCAAGGATTGAAATACTGCTGATAGCAGTATCGTGATTAACAGAAGGGCAGGGGCTCTCAGCTCCAGCTGATTTCAGATCCATCCATGCTCCTGCCTCTTACAGATCTGTCTCAGGGTGGTGCTCCTCTGGATTCCAGGTTCAGTAAGGAACCCAGAGCTGCTGCTTCTTCTGGAGACAGCTTGTCACCTTTGTTATCATGGTGCTACAGTTCATAAACAGCAAGGGCAATAACCTGTCCTCTGCTTTGGCTAGGCCAAGTTTTGTGCTGATACTGATGTCTGTGCTCTTCAAAGTGTGCTTTCTTCAGGGAACAGAGTAGATGGTGCTGACTTCAGCAACAAGTAATAGCCTGGTGTGTTTGTACAATGTTGCTGAGTTACCCTTGTATGGTTTATGTTGTCAGTGAAAATTCTTAACTGAATACTAAGTGAATTTCTTGGTAACTTTTTCCCTGATAAAATAATTCTTGTCCTTTGCAGTTTTAAAGCATGATTATGCACTTTTTTTTAAGTAATGTTAATTATTGAACTAGTGAATCATACTCTAGATTTCTTTTTGCAGTTGAAAGTGAGGCAAAGGCAAAAACCAAAGTTCGCTTTGAGGAAATCTTCAGACATCATGCTGACCTAGCAGAAAAAAAGAAATCAAAGAAAAAGAAGTTTCACTCCCAAGAGAATATTGTGGTGAGTTTGAACACAAGCAAGCTTTGTTTGGTTGCCTTCCTTAATGGAAAAAAATCAGGAAAATGTATTGTAGAAAAGAGGTGTAAACATTTTAAAAAAAAAAAATAAAGTATGACATATTTCTGCACATATCCTTTGTTTTTGATATGGGTTTTATTTGTGTTTGTGTACCAGCAATGCATCCTTGTAATTTGGAGGTATGCCAAAATTATATAGAACACAGTACTGTTTAAAAGAAAGTGGTACATGCAGGCATGCACTCATTTAAAGATTGCCAGTACTTTTTTTTTTTCCATTCACATTTTTCAGAAAAGTTATAAGTTTTGCAAATTCAGTATTGACTTCAGTGGGAGTTTGAGCGATGGGCTAGTAGAATTATGTCTGTAAAAGTATTTAATTTTGAGAGTGCTATATCTGTATAATACAGGTACATCTGTGTAATACATCTGTGAATTGAGAATTTATAATAATATTAGAGATAATAATTAATTTTATTCCATTTCCTAAGAATTACTGGTATAACAATTTGCAAACAATGTTAAACAACATTTGATGCTATTTTTTTTTTAAATTTGTTCTCCATAATTGGCATATTTCTGCATGTGCTGAGCTTTGTGTCTGAGTGGTCCTGTGTTTATATGACTACTTAGGCAGTACACACATATAAAGATTTTGGCTTTAGCTTGTGACTTGCAGATTAGGAATGATTCTATCACCCTGACCTTATAGTTAAATGATGTTTTTGTTTGTGGCATATCTGTCATTAAAAGAGCCTCAGAAATTCCTCTGACTTATGGTTCATATGGTAGATTTTTTCCTGAAATCAATTGTTCACATACGGTGTTTGGAATTTCAAAAGAAAGCAATTTGCTTAAAAGATAAATGGTCTGGGGTTTTTATTTTTCTTTTGTTGGGTTTTATGCTTTCAGTCTTTTGTCTCAAAATTGTATTCATACCAGATGCTGGAAGTGGGTGTTCGTTCTTTAATACTCATTTAAGACAAAGGAGTGGTATTTTATATAATATCAGAATATTACATGTATTTATTATATATAGTATATTTGGAATAGTTATATTGAACTTTGTATGTTATGCTGAAACATATTTTTGTATTTAGATTGACAAATTGAAGTTGATATTTGTGTGCATTTTTTTTATTTTGCATTCCTTGAAGTATATGGTATTTAGTCAATACAAAGAATCAATGTGACGTCTAAAATATAGCATAAAAGAGTTAGAGGTTGTTTTTTTGCCTTTGTTTTGCTGGCATACGTGTAACTATAGGACTAAATTCTTCCTTGGCTAGGTTTACTTTTTCGATGAAATGTGGGGTTTTAAATCTGTACTTTATGATGTAAGTATTTTTGAGCACATAATTTTATGTTCATATGCAAAAACATATTACTTATAAATATTTTAAGCTTGCTTTTGTTTTAAAATTGGTTTCCATTCCAGAAGTCTCTGATGTAAAACACTAGTGTTTTGGAGTTACCTAAAAGTACTTAAAGTCACAGTGAACTGAATCACAAGTTAATGGTATACACACAAATTAAGCACTTTTAGAATCCGTGTGGAAGTCTAACTTTATGGTTTTGTTGAAGCCGTAGATTTTTACCAATCAAAGCACTAAAAAAATAAGAATTTGAGGAGAATGTGTATTGAAACCTAATACTGACCATTTTGAATAATTTCTTAAAGTGTGGCAAAGTTGCAAGAGCTCAGGCTGGTATTTTCCATGCTGGTTGCATTCAAGTAGAAACTTCTGTAAAAGCTTCAGCAAATAACCAGTCATTTCTTTGTAAGAAATAAATGTGTGTGGGAGGGGAAGAGGAGGTAGATATAGATGGTTGGGGGATTTTGTTCCAGTTTTCTTCCCTTTATGTAATTTAACTCTGTAGAGTTTCACTATCTTGAAATAATGTGAAATTTATCAGTGATGTTTGTGTCATGCAGTTGCCATAAATGGTCTCCCGGTTTTGATCAGAAACAGGTCATAGTTGAGAGCATATGGAAATGTTCCAGTCTGCTTCTTTCTTTCGTCTTTACTGAACCTAGCTATTCCTAGATTAATAAAACTTTTTCCATCATAGTCCGCTGTTTCCTTGAAACCTGAGTTCAGGAGCTGCAGGAGATTGCTGTGACTTTAAACGATAGAAGCGAGGGTAGGGGGATTACCTGCCCACTTGCCTGCTCTGCTCTTTGTGCTCATTGCCTGGACAGAAGGAAAGCAGCCTGACCCAAAAGGAAAGGCTGATGTCAGTAGGGCAGGATGAGTTCGAAGTCACAACTGATAGGAATGAAGGGCTTGGAGAAGGAAATAGACATCAGCTGTGGCCAGGTCTGCTTTGTTGTTCAATAGCTACAGTTGCAGTGGGTATGAGGCCTGAAAGCATGGCTGAAAAACCAAGAAATTGAAGAAAGTGATTTTGCTAGTATCCCTTCCAGGGCTAACAGTCACCATATTTATTTTTTACCAGTTGTGCCTCCTATTACAAGTTGTTAGAATGAGGCAAGCCTCAGACCAGGCAATGCCCAGACTGTTTTGCCCAGATAGATTAATCTGTCTAAACTCAGCCTGAAGATGATTGAGTTTATTTGGTTCAATCTAAATTTCATGGTAGAAAAGGGCATGTTTAACTCAGAAAATGTCAGTGAAGTTTTCTACTAGGTGAAAAGCAAGACGCCTATATATGGAGGCAAGAATTTCTTCCCTAGACTGTAGTCTGACCAGCTAACAACATTGGGATGGGCATACATTCATAACTAAGGTTTTGTATTCAAAGCAGGACTGCAGCAAATTTATCCGTTTGAAGCTTTTTACTTCCAACCTCATTGAGTCCAGTCGTTCCCTTTCTTCATGAGGCCCTGGATGACAGGTTGGACACTGGAGGTTCATGAGGGTACAGGTAATAGTAGTATAGGTCCAGGCTTGAAAATTCTTCTATTATTTTGGGTAAGATGGATATTTTACAGGTTTCTTCTGACTAATTCAGTACTTTAGCTTCTGTCTTAGATGTAAAACACAACCTGTGTAGCTTTGAGGTTGTAGAATTTTCCCAGGGTCTGTTTCATAGCCTATTTTTTTGCTATTGTCAAGATTATTGTTGAGATTTCCACTTGGTTTTAGCCCTTTGTTTCTTATTTTTAAAATAGGAGAACTGCTGATAGTTGACCATATGCATTTTCCCAATGTTTTCTGTTAAAATTTGGTGAAACTTCTCCAAGCCCATCCTATTTGTAAATTAAAGTTCTTCTAGCGTCTACATTTTGTAGTCTTATATGAGCAATGGCAATAAAATTGGTTTCCTAGTGCATTAGAATTTTTTTAAACATCCCACCCAAATAGCCAGCATCACAAGTATATTCATTACCAATTCAGTTGTAAGTAAGTTCTTTTACAACCAGTACATGTCAGCCCTTCAGTAGGCTGGCAATGTCGATTCCTAATTTTTCAAGGTGTGCCTGTGTGACGGGAAGAAGTTTGGGTACCTCTGAAAACCTGGTTATCTGAGTTTCCAGATACCCTGGGCAAAATCACTTGATGTGTTTCCAGGTTCCACTCACACATATTTGAGAAGCCTTTTTAAAAGGGAGTAAGATTATTAGGCGTTGTCCTCTGGAACATGAATGGCAAGTAGTGTGACCTGGAGTTGGCTCATAGTGTGTTAGCCCACCTGCAGTGCATCTTGGCTGGAGACTGTCTCTTGCTCCTATCAAGCCAGTAGTGCAAGCAGGTCTGTTCTCAGGGAAGGCTGCTTCCTCCACCCTAGTGTCGTAATGTGGCTGTGGAGCTGTTTTGAAAAAAAGCCTTCTTATTTGTTCCTTGCTTTAAGCCAAAGAGGTCAGGTTCAGGTCAGAAACCTTTTGGAGTTACTCCCGAGACAGGCCTATGCTCTGAGCTGCTTTTCCAGCCTAACGGCTCTTTCTAACTCAGTTCAAGTGTTTTTATATATAGACAATTGCTCTTAGTTGATCTCTCTTGGTCCTGCATTTCAGACAGAGAATGTAGAACAGTAGCCCTGCCTCTGCCTGCGACCTAATCTGTTGAATAGATTTTATTAATGTCTTGGCTTTTACTTTATTGTTTTGTGACCCCGCCCCATCTTTCCTCTCTGTTTAATTATATCATGTTATTACAACATGTGTAAAAAATTGGCCTGAGTTAAGACCAGCCAGGCTATGGATCTGAGGAATTTGTGTTTGAACTGCTGAAGCAGCTTTGTGCTGCGGGCAGTATCTATTAATAATGTTCCTGGAATTTGCTGTAGTTTTGAGATTGTGTTTTATTTCCTTATGAGGATGTTCTGTATTTTTTTTCCTACAAGTAAATTTGCTATAATTAAGTGACTGTGTGCTGCTACTATTCATGACACATATTTGTGGACATATTTTTTTGTTTGTAGGCATAATAAATCACAAGTTCTAGTAAATATTTCAAGCAAGTTTTTGCAACAGCTAGGTTTCTTTGAGGAAATGATTCTTGAATATCAGAGTTATTTTAGAAACTCTTGAACAGGTCAAAGACAAGGGCTTTTTGTTTAGGATTTCTCAAAGAGTTCTACTTCTTGGGCTTAATGGATTAACGTTCTATCAAAGGCAAAAATCAGTATGACTTTAGCTTTGGTCACTGTTGGGTCTTAATTGCCAGTGTGTTGTAACCTTCATTCCTTATACTCTGTAGTTAAAGCTATTCGTAAAAGTGCAGATAAGGAAGTGGACAATCTATTAGAAAGCCTTATTTTGGTTTTTTAGTTTATACAAAGCTTGTTGCTTTAATTTATTTTAATTTTTGTTACTCTATTCTGTATTTCAAGTTACTTAAATGAAATATTCCACATCCTCTTAAGTCATTGATTTATGAATGAAGAGGTTGTTACTGATCTATTTAAGCAAGTAAGAAATGAAAGTATAAAGACAGTTTTTTTCATGATTTGATATTGAGATAATTTAAACTATTTTTAGACATAGGATGCTAAAAATACTTACTGAAAAGATACATGAATGGCTTTAGATTTTTCTGATGTATTAGATAAACGTACTTGCATGAAATTCTAGATGCTTTTTTTTTTAACTCATACTTTATTAGGACAGTGTCATTTAGTAGGTAGCATTAGTAAGTCTAGTTAGTGCATTTTCCTGTACAAATAATAAACTTCCTTGATTTTTTCTCTTTTGTGTTCTCATGTACTTCAGTCTTTCCTTTCTTTTTTCTCCCTTCTCCTCCTTCAATACTTTCCTTGCTCTCTGTGTCTTCTCTTCAAATGTCAGACATGAATAAAACAAGATAGTGATGAATGTTTGCAGGCTCACATAATTGAGGGCATACAATATGGAGGCAGATGACTTGCACATTGAGTGTTCTATTCCATGACTAGAAAGAAGATTATTCACGCAAGTGGGCATTTTTAAGTCGGGATCCATCCTCCAAAGTGTGATTGCCATGGCAACATCGTTCTCCATTTTTTCTTTTTATAAGCTTGTATGTTTTGGTTATGACTTATTACATGTATTGTCCCTTTTTAAAAATGTTTGGGGCAAACATGATTCTGTAACTGTGAGAAGTATTCCAGCTAGAAGGGGAAGATGTCTGTCTTTATTGAGGGAGGAAGATGGTCTTGGCAAAGAAAAGATTGTATGCAGATACTTAAATTTTGTCCAACTTTTTTTTTTTTTTTTAAATTTGCTTTCTTTGTGTTTTAAAGTCCTTTCTAATGTTTCATGTGGAGACTCCAGGGAGTTTTATGTAAGACAACAGAGTAAATGAACCTCAGCGACTTCATAGAAGTTCCATCAAGGAACAGAGATGTGTTTGTCAAGCTCCTTAAAGAATTAGGCCTTAGTTACTTGCTGTGTTGTTTGGAGTTATCATAGAATAGTTTGGGTTGGAAGGGATCTTTAAAGGTCATCTAGTCCAGCCCCCCTGCAATGAGCAGGGACATCTTCAACTAGACCAGGTTGCTCAGACCCCTGTCCAACCTGACTTTGACTGTTTCCAGGGATGGGCCATTGTAACCAGGAATAAAAACCTGAAGGAGGGGGGAAAGTTTACAATGTGTCCTCTAAAAAAAACCCAAAAATTGGCAGGAGGAGTGCACAAACAAATGCCTTAGCTGAAATTTATCTTAGCTGTTTTTACTAGGCTGGCCTTTAGATTAACTCTTTGTCATTCTTCTAAGAATAATGAGGGAGGGGAGTTCAACTTTATACTTTAAAAAAAAAATTATTCATGGAATCATTTTTTCAGTTTTAGCACTTTTAAATAGAGTTTCATCGTCAAACTTTGGCAAGCAACTTTCAGTAAAAGAGACTGCGAACAACTGAGCCTGAAGCCTGTCTCTAACTTGCATTTTAAATGGATGAAAATACTTGATTTTGTGCTGTAATCTTCAAGTTTTCAACAGTCTAAAGCATGGGCATCTGTTTATGGAGTAGACTTGTTGATTTCTTTTTTTACTGGATATGCCTAAAAGTCACTTAAAAACCTAGTGAAGCAAAATTGAGGATGAAGTGCTGAAACACAAACTGGTTTTTTTCACCATGAATTTTCTGTTGCCTTTCAATCTGTCTTGTTATTTTTAAACAAGAAAATAACTAGATCTTTGATTTCATTTTACTTTGTGTAATGTTACTAAAGAAATAACATAAAGTATGATGTTTATCCTTAGAACATAATTTTTAGTACAAGTATGTTTTATGTTCTTTTCATTTATAGCTTGACACCTTTAGAAGTAATATTGATCTAGCTAAGGAAAGTGTGAATGATGAAGCAATTATAAACAACACATATAATCCTGAAGAAGAGAGTCCCCGATTTACAAAAAATAAACTGAGAGAGAAGGCCTCAATTGCAGAGAAAATAAACAATGATATTGTTAGTGGAGAGGAGAACAAGCAACCAAAGTCTAACAAGAAGAAAAAGAAATCACTGTTACAAGAACAATTTAATGAGGAAGAAAATGTATATGAAGCTAAATTGGAGAGTTTTGAGAAAAAGATTCCCGATTTTCCAAAACAGAAAACAAAAAGTAAATCACAAACAGATGTACCTCATCAAGAAGGTGATAGAAAGATTAAAAATTCCTTGACTGAAGAGAGAAGTGTAACAGAATTAGATGAGGAAGAAGAGCTAATTCGAGCCTATCAACTGCAAGTGGCTGAGGATGAGGCAAATGCAATTAAAAAGAAAATAAGAATGAAACTTAAAGAACAGATGTCCGAATTTACATCCAATGTTCAAAGCCATGAAGTTGTATTGAACAATGAAGTAGGCAAAAAGAAGAAAAAGAAGAAAGAAGTAGCAGTTTTAAGTGAAGCTGAAACAAGGTACCATGATAAACTGTATAACGTGTGTCTGTGAATCTTAAGCGAAATGTTTCATTTTGTTTTAAGATAGGCGGAAGCTTTCTGATAAACTGTACATACGTGATGAACTGGATGATTCTGTTATGAAAAAATATTACCAAATACTTTTTCAAAATGCCATCAAGATTAATATTTAACTCACAGATTCTGTTTAACTTTTTTTAGAAATATCCTCCATTACTATCTGATGTTTATTTTCTGTGGAATTCACTCTCAACTAACTTAAGATCATTTTGTGCATGGTTCTTTACTGATGAGTGATGGCCCTGATCCAGCAAAAGACTATTAGCTTG
>VYZM01021394.1:8552-76934 GCA_013398915.1 Dromas ardeola
GAGGATCACATACAAACTGGAAAAGGATGGAATTTCAGTTTTTCTTCGTAACTATACGATCAGGTTCTCAGTTATTCCAAGGGGGTTTAATGTGAATGAGACTGAAATCCTTACAGCTGATTTTTGCTTTAATGAAAAGCTAAATTCTGGAGCACAGATGGCAGTTGAAAAAAAAAGAAGAAAAAGAAACAGCATGACAACCTACTGTAAGGCAACTCACCCCAGTCCTTGGATACTGCAATTTTAAAGTGTTTTCCAATACTGCTATATATTACTAACAGTTCCACTGTACCAGGAAATGTGATGCGACTAATAAACAGCTTTTATGTGAAGTGAATACTTTTCAAACTGCCCCTTAGAATGAAGATTTCTATGCAGATGCAATTTGTTATGGTTTCTGGGGTATATTGTATGGCTCATTTAATTCCATCCATACAGTTTTATATTGTCATATATTTTATTTTATTAAAAACAAAGCTGAGTTAAAACACCAGCACATTATTTTGCCCTTTTTGAAATAAGAGGTGTGAAATTCTGCCATTCTTACCTGGTTGTTACACTTTCAAACTTTCAGAATCCAGTTCTTGCTTTGCTTCAAAAGCCAGACTTGTCCGAATCACTTGCAATCACAAAGTTTTCCAGACATACAGGTTGGAAAACTAAAGTGCTTTTAACAGCTGCGTCCCAAGTTCAGAATGTAGGTCTCCGCATGTTTTGTTAGCCCTGAGGAGGGAAGCAGGGACTTCAACATTTTGGCTATGTCTTCCACTGTTTGCATTTTACTGTCGCAGCGGCTGCTGCTGCTGCTGCTAAGGATGACATCTGATGTTGACATCAGACATTGGGGAGATGGAACAGACTTTCAATATCTGCGCTCAGTCACTAAGAGAAAAAACCTTGACAAGAGCCACCACAAAAGGAGATAATCTCCTCCTTTGCCTCTTCCACCTTCCATCACCTCCTCTTGCAAAAACCTTCAGAGGAAGGCAGGCTAATGAGTCACCCCGAGCCCCACTTTTAATTCATTTATGCTCTGCCTTAGGGGAGTCTCTCCACAAGCACAACCGATAGTGTAAATAAATAATTTCTATTTTGCAAAAAAGTCATATTTATTGAAGTCATTCTAATATTGTAAGCAAGCAACCACATACTGACATTTCTCATTCTTTCCAACCGAAAAACTGCCTACATCAAAGGAAGAAAATATTAACAGAAAGACATAGTGGTAGCCCTGTAACCCACTTTAGTTTTAACAAGTTAAAGAGAGAACTACCACATGATTATCTTTATGGCCCCACACTTATTAAGTGAAAATGCATTGAATACAGGACTTCCTGAGGCATAGAAGTTTTCAGAGAGCTTGATGCTGCATTCCTTATGACTGTTATACAGAATCTACCTACATGAGTCACCTGCTTGCAATGGATCAAGTAATTTGTTGTTCAACAGAGGTGCTGCTAGGTCTGATGAAGCCTTAATTTCTTAATTATTAAAATTAATAAAAAACTAAAAAAGCAGCCACTGTGAATTGGTTGAATTTGCTCATGTTAACTCTTGTTTAACCACATTCAGTGTTAATATGATACAAAGCCTATCTGAGTTGGAAGGCTTCCTAGTATTTCTGTAAAATATAAAATGTTAAACACTTCAGCAACATAACAATGGTCATTCTAATAAGAATGAACTGAGTTAGGCACATGACGGAGTAAGAAAAAGGAGTTTTTGCAGCAGTATGGTAAGCATATGCTCCATTCTCTCCAAAAAGCCATTGTGCAAACTATTTGGTGGGGCAGGCTGCTGGATTTGGTGTTGATGGATCCAACAGATTTATTGTCTTTCAAATTTATGTCAGCTGCAGCAAAACAAAGAAGTATGTCAGTATTTTAAATTACCCATCTTTTTCCATTCTCAAAAAGTATTTCAGCACTAGTCAAAGTTTCAAGTCCTCTGAGATTTTTGTACCTCTCAATTCATCTATGTCTCTTCAGTACTTATACACATTGTTCCAGCCAGGACAGGTACACAGTTCTGCTGCACATCATTCAGTCCAAAAATTCAAGATTTGGTGATAAGCCAAATAATTATTTTTTTTTTCTGAGGGAACTCTGTAGTTTTCTTTTGAGAGAGAATAGGAATGAAAGGGGAATCCCAGAATTTCCCCTCCCATTAGCTCTGTGCTTGAAGTATTATTAACACTTTCACTTTCTCACTCCTACTCTCACGATTTGAATCTGGGTCATAACAGCATGCCTACCCTTCAGTACCCTGAGTGGGTGGTTGTTTTGGCTGGCGCTAAGGCATACTTGCTTTGTGACACAGAGTGCCCTTATGGTGACACATACCTGTCCTTTTCAGTTGCATTTCATACTTTTTTTAATCAACTCGTTTGTTATAAAAGACAGACTAGAGAGTGGAATTTGTGTTATTCAGTATTCATATTGTTTTAACAATGTGTGAAAGGAAAAGCCACAAAGTATTTTAGCCTATTCTTTTCACAACACTGGATTGTTCCCTATAGCATTTTTTTTCCTCTTTTCAAACACCTTTTCCTTACTAAAACACTGTAATACATGCCCTACCCACAAATACTACAACGCATGCCTGAAGTCTCAGATTGGGCCTCTAGTACTAGAATGCCAAATGAAGAATTTGAAGAGCTAGACTTAAACTATAGTAGAAATTGAATTCAGTTAGTGTCAGGCTTCCTATCTACAGAAAGTGTCAGACCTGTAAGAACTCTTGTATGAAAAGAAAAAAGGAACCAAACAAATATGTGAAAGAAGCCTAATCTTCAAATTTCCCTGTTCGCAGAACAACAAAATCAAGAATCCGGTGCAGAAAAGGTTTAAGTTCTGTGCAGCGGAATGGGAACGACACCTGTAGATTTACGCCTTTCCAAAGAAGTAAAGTCTCTTATTGACTCTTTGTGTATCCAGTCATGATGCTTATTTCTGTGCTCTTTTAGGGGTGGAAAGAGTCTGTGAGCAAATAATTACAGACTTTTGGAAAAGGAGCAGAAAGATAAGATGCTATTTTTCCAAACTAAAACATCTACCTTTCTGAGTATGACTCTAACAAAGATGAAGATGAGAGATTATTCTACAAGGTTCTGTTCTACCTTCCCAGTTATTGTGAAGTGGTCATTAATAAATTGACAAATCTTCTAAACAGCTGCTATTTTAAAATTTCTTTAAAATCAGTACCAACAGCCTGTTCAAACTAGTTCACACCTGTTTTTTTAGCTAACATACCAAGTAGAGACAAATTATTGCTTGTGTATTTATTATATACAATATTAAAACATAATCCTAAAATTCTGTAAGTATATGTATACTGTTTGCTTTTACTATTATCGTCACAAAGCAAATGCAACATTTGCAACCCGGGTAATTAGCACCAGGGCTGTTCTTTCTAAATTGCAAGTGAGTATCTCTATGCCATCCTTTTTCTTTGCATCCAATTAAGGCTAATGCATACTGCCCTACAAGAATTTGCAAGCTGTACCGAGAAATAATGCAGTGTTAGTTTTGTAATTTAGTGCACAGGGCACATTTGTGCTAAAGCTCTGTAAACTGGGCCCGTGGTCAAAAGGAGCAATTAGCACTTTGTTAGTATGCAATGATGTACTAATCTACACAGTCCCCAAAAGCAATTGTCTATTCCTTTTGCCCTCATGTACAAATTTTCTACTGTATGCACCACTCTGCCCCTAAAATAGCCCATCATAGTACAGTTGCTGTAAAACAGGTCTCCTGTGATTAGTATCTGTGTATCAATTAGAATTTATTTATTGGAAAAAAAATCATGTTGTACCATTAATCCCTTTTTTTGTGTTGAGATAGCTGCATAGTTCTCTGAAAGTGTTAAACAACTGTAACTGTTCTATTAAAGAGTAAAAGGGGGGCAAATTTAGGTGACAGAATATTTTCATCTGAACCTCCTCTAAAGGTTGCTTCTAACTAAAAATAGACTGTTGTAAGCCACAATCTCCAGGAAAATAAGCCTAGTGCTAAAAGTGGCTGGATGGTAAAAATCATAGAAGCTACCAATAACACTGACAACTGTCAGAAACAGTGGACTAAAACCTACTATTCAGTGAGTATTCCACATCCCCCTCTTGTGGCTGATATGTAAAGGATGTGGATCTATCACAAGTATCAGCTAAATTATATTTTAATATAGACTGGCTTTGTGATAGTCACCAGAGATGGTCCACAGTGAGGGCGGCAAAAATCAAGGAGGAAAACAAGGCAGCATATTGCCAAGCACCTGAGAGGGACTAGTGCTTGCTGTTAAAGGCCTGGTTTCAAAGGCTATTTTCCAAAACTCAGGCTTATTATAAGGTATCTCAACCGGGGCACTCACCAGCCAAAACACCTTCAGCCTCTAACCATTTTGGAAAATCTTGGCAGTGCCATATGTACCTACCTGTTAAGGGAGTACGCGCTAAGCATCCTCTCCTCCCTGCATCATTTGTCTAGAAGCTAAGACTACAGTTTCATATTTA
Organism: Dromas ardeola; assembly: GCA_013398915.1. Classification (NCBI taxonomy): domain Eukaryota; kingdom Metazoa; phylum Chordata; class Aves; order Charadriiformes; family Dromadidae; genus Dromas; species Dromas ardeola. The sequence goes on from VYZM01021394.1 coordinate 13,060, forward strand.
CCCAGCAAAACTTACAAGGCTGGTAGCATCTACCACAGGGTTACAGTTTCCAAAAGGAGTTTGGAAAATTAGGATGTTAGCTCCCTCGGAAGAAAGGTAATGCATATTAAGGAGGCGTAGCACCTCCATAATAGCAGACTACTACACAATTAGGATGAGCTGAACATCACTATCCAGCTAGGTAATGTGGATGTTCAATCCTCAAGTGAAAGGAGAACATAGAAAGGAAAGCTCCATGAGCTGACAGCACAGTCAGTAACGTTAACAGAATGATCCTTCATGCGGATCTCTAAATAAAAAAAGATATCCTTCGTAGTCACTGCCCATATACCTGTCTCTGATCTTATGCAAAAGAGCTCTTTGGCTCTTCAGTCTAAGAGAACAAGAGGCACAATCTGGGCTTTGACGGAAGAAAGGGAAAAACAATGAAAAGGAGGTTCCTGTAGTTGTAGTAGGCTGACAGAGCTTTTCTCCTTTCTCGTTTCTTTCCTATTACATCTGTCATTGGTATGCATTCAGTTCAAAGAGCTTCTGGTTTCCAGTTTCCCCTTTTTTCTTCCTTCTCCTTGTTTTTAGTGGTAAAGAAAGGAAGAAAAGAGGAAGTGATACATCAAAAATCTCACTGCAAAATATTTTCTACATTTAATATTTTTGGTGTAAAAAATTAAAAATTAACATTTTTATGAGAAATGTCCAATAATTCCCTCTCCCCCCCCTCAACCCTTTGAACTGCTTAGATTGGCTGTTCTCTTGATAAATACTATATTCACTTAATGGTGACACAATCAACAATTCCGTTGCTTCTGACAAGAAAACTTCACCTCAACAGAACTGGCCCCATGATATTCTTGACAAACCTGTCAATATCCACCAAACAGGACAGTCATCTTTGGAAGGGGAGGGCAATAGGACAGTAACAGACCTGAAAGTGTGCTTGTTTCTCCAAATTTGAAGGAAACTACTGAACACAAGAACAAGGCCTCTGTGAGCTGTACGTTTCTCTTAATGAGGGGACCTAAATGTTAGCTTGTCAGTATTTGCCTTTTGGTTATCAAAAACAAAAGTAATTTGAAGAAGTATTATAAATAACATTACATTCACTACTTGCAACACTGTATAAACTAACATACTTCTAATCTTCTCTCCCTTTTCCAAGTTAGGAGTCATAGTATCCCTCAGGGAGATGAAAGAAAGAAATTAGAGATGGTGGTTAAGGAGATAAACTTGGAATGAAACTGGTAAGATCAACTGTTAATGTATAGAATACTCTAACATCATATAATTCATTAATGTGTCTGTTACACAGCAATATGGATCTACTAAGGTAATATAAACTACTTGTCTTCCTCATTCACTTCCTTGTACAAGCAGCAGTACCTGATTCATTTGATTTCCTCCATCTGTCTTTCTGTTTTCCCAGTTCATCTCTCCAGGAGACCACCTTTTGCAAAGAATGCTTTAAATTTGCTCTGGAAAGAAAATAGAGTTGCTTGGATGTTATCCAACATGGCTAGGCATAGAGAAGATTTCAGAGGTTCTTTGCTTAGTTTGCCTTTAAGCTGCAGAAAGGTTTATGCAGCTGTCTGAAATATTTGTAACAGTACTGAATTAGTTTTCAGTTAGTTCATCTAGCTTTCATTGTCAATGAGTTTTGTAACAGAGCAGTGGTAGGTGAGGAGTAGATAATATGTTAACAAGAAGGCTGTTCCTGTCTCTACTTAGTGTCAGCACCTGCCATTTGGGATTCTCTCCAAAATTTGTGTTCTGTTTGTGAGAATACTGAAAAACAATGAAGGTAGTTACTGAGAATTCTAGTTCTGCTTGTCTACACTTACATTTCTGGACTTAGCAAATTAATAAAGAAAAGGAAATGAGCATACGGAATTGTAAGTTTTCAGATATGTTATCCACAGTAGACAGAAATAAGATTCTGCCAAAGATTTATTATTTGAACAGACTGTTTAATATTCATGCAGGAAAATTTAAACTGATTATGTTCCAAAAATATTTTTTTAAGTATGACTTTGCTGAAAATTGTGAATTGCTCAACTGTCTAATTTTTTTTTTTTAGAATAAAATAACATATTTTAATATATGTTGCTATGATGCTGTTACAAATATTGGAAATGATTAACACTGGAAGAGTATTAAAAATTTAAACTGTTTCACCATCTGTGCTGTTTGTTTATTTTTCACATTTCATTCAACTTGGACAGTGAAAATACATTCATTTGTTTTTTTCTTTCACTGTCATGTGCTAGGATAATGATCCAGTGTTTCTGCCACAAACAGTGCAAGGGTATATTTATCTCCAAACTGCCATATCCAAAATTGCTGTTTTCATATAGGCAGAAAAAAATACACATATTTATATAAACCAAAACACAAATTACTTCATTAAAATTACTACATGATTGGTCCATTGTTTCAGTTTTTTATGTCGATTACTTTTCCCAACATACTACAGGCATACCTGGGCTTATATAGCTAGCTTATATTTACCTGTTTATCTGTTGTACTTGACAAATGTCTCTTGCAAAAAGAGGTTGTCAGCTAATCAGGAACAGGATGCCTGAAGTGTGCTGGTAAGGTGCACTTGTCTTTGGTAAGGCACTCCATGTTATTTTTATGTGATGAATGGAAGACAAGTGTGAATACTTTTTTATAGGCCCGCCTTCATTTAGAACACCTTGCCCACCTGATAGTCGCAATTTAAAAGCACTAGACTCTTGATATGCAAAATTACTGAAGATGGAATCAAGTTTCAAGATCCAGATTTACCACGGGAAAGAGTGGTTCCAGCTCTGCTATGCCGTTACGATTTTGCAGCTCACTTGGAATATCTCAGGGGCATTCTTCTTCCATATTAAAATGAAGAAAAAACTGAAACAACTGAATTCTGAGTTGATGTTCCCTCTCACAAAGAGAGGTCACATCCCAAGGCCATTTAATCTCTCAGAATCTGACAGAGGAGCAACTCCTTGTTGAATCACTTAAATTGCAGCATAAATACCAAAGACAAATCTGTTTGATTAGCATTAATAGACACCTTCTTTGTTCCATGTTCACAGGCACAACAGCTAAAGATCAGTGTCATCTCTAAGTTTGAGTGGATTTCATGCATTCCTCATAAAATATTTTCCAAATCATGACACAATTACCCCACATTTATTGATTCCAAGCCTGGATTCAGTGGCAAAGATCTAAGCCTGAGATCTTTCTGTTTTCTCAAAGTAAAACAAAATAAAACCAATTTAATATAATGCAAAACTTCACTTGAGATTGTTAGCTTTCTCTGCATACCTCTTGGTTACACTTCTTCTGGACAATTTCCAGCAACCATTTCACTGTAATCCGCTCATTAGATGCAGTGTTCTGAATTTCAAGTAAACTTTTTAAGTCTATAGTGAAAGAATTGGATAAAAAGAGAAAAGTTAAGGTTAAAACCTCTTCTAAATTAATCATGTTTTTCTTGGCAGTTTGCTCTGTGTGGACCACACAGTGACCAGAGCAAAAAAAACCCAACACCCCTCCCTCCAATACCATCACAGTGAATCAGGATAACAAGAAAGACTTAAGGAATTAAAAAAAAAGGAAAAAGGAATAAAAAGTGTGACTTAGAAGGAACATGTAAAAACCTTTACAAATGACAACTTTATGAATGCGATATAGAAATGAAGAACAGGTGTAAACAAATTGGAGTTGTCTAACAAATGAACTTGACCAGACAGATTTGTTTTGTCCTTTCATTTGCCCTTGAATTTTGACAAGAATTCCCTTGCATGCAAATTGCCTGGGATTTGAAAGGTCTGACACACAATATTCATGGTAGTCAGCTTCACTAATAGTTCTCCACTCTTATTTTTCAAGAAAAAAAAAATCACACTTTTTGGAGACATAATTTCCTTATTCATTTTCTCAGGGGGGATTAAAATGTTAAGTCCTTTATTCCTTACCTTTGATGAGTTTGGAATGGATTGTGAATGTGATACTGCAAATTGGCAGAAAGACGTTATTTTGTCTGAATTTTTGAATCAGCCTCTCTCAAAGAGTCTAATCAAACCTGTCACTCTTATGAAGACTGACGTGGCCAACAAGTGTGCTGCTGAACTGCAACCTGCCAGACTTTGCAACTCCTGCCATAAACGCATTTGAAAATCTGGATTTTCTATTGATCCCAACTTGGTTTTGCTATACAATGACTTCTGTAGCTGGATCACATTGATATTTCTGTCAGAAAGGTTACACTGCATGTGTTGATCATGTCCAATTTATAAAACGTTGAAGTGACAATAATGGGGTTATTTGAACATTTATTGTTGAACATTGAGAAACAATGTATTTGCTCATGTCAAGGAAGACTCTATGCATGCTCAGACATCAGCAAGTGCAGAAGAAATTTATCTATCCTTCCACAAGACCTTGGGAAGGGATTTTTCATTCTTAGCTCAAAAGAGCCTTAGGCTCAAAAATAAAGGGCAAATACTCTTTCAGAAACTAATATTCAGAATTAAGCCATGCTTTACTACTGTGGAAATTCATATGACAAAATGAGTGATTTTTATTTTCTTCCTCTCCATAGGCATGGCTTGCAAAGACATATTGCTCTGTTCTCTCTCGCGCCTCTCTATGAATGTTGCACTTTTCCTGCTGCATTCAGCAGCATAGCTTACACTCAGATCACAGCTGGTTATTTTAGGGCTCTGGGAAGATTCTGCATCCTCCACTCAAAATTAAAGGTTCGATTTTTAAAAGAAATATGAGAATTAGGTAAGCAAGTGTCACAGAGTTCAGGTGGGCTTGAACAGCTAAGGTGCTTCACTCCCAGTAGAAACCCAAGACTGGAATTTGGGAAATTTTCCTCAGGCAACCCCCAGTAGGGAGTTTTGCCTGAATGTGGATGTCAGGACTGGATCTTTACAGTACCATCCTTTACCAAATCTGAATGATATCAGACCTGTTCCAAGGGCTTGTTTGCTGCATTACTTTTCCCGCATGTAAGTAAACAAGAACAAAGGTGGCTGTATAAAGTGGGCAGAATAAACATGTTCAAAAAGAACAGTGGCTCAGCAAGTATCTGTGGGTATGAGGGCTATAATAATGTTAAAAAGCTAAATGTTTTCCAATCAATCCAGTCAAGTGCCTATTAAAAAAAAAAAAAGAAAAAAAAGAAAAAGTGAAAAAAAGAGAAAGCTCTCTTTTTTCCTCAGCTGTGGTGGTGCAGCACCTGCCATTAGCTGTGGTGGTTCCTATTTTCATATTGTCTGACAGTAGCAGTTGGACTGAGCCAGAGCCAGTGAGGCCGAGAGGCAGACTCCCTGCTTCCACAAAGCTGAATTTAATAAGATGAGAACAGTATGCCAAGATGGTGAACTCCCTCCCTAGCACTTATCATGACACTAGTCACTCAGCAGGGCCCTTATTGCAGCAGTAATCTGGGTGAGCCTGGCAGAGCGTCCTGCTTACAAGTTCAATATAATAGAACAGCAGGGCACTGGAGGCCTGGCAGAAAAGCTTAGCAAAGTTAAAGCCTATTACGCTATGCTTGAAAAAAATGGCTCTCAAAATATTATATGCCGAGCAAAAACCTGGACATGCCAAGTGCAGTGACATACTAAGCCTCTTCCATAATGGTGCACTCATTAGTCTATAGACACAAGCAACATGGATTTAAAAGTCCATAACTTGAATGGAAATGGATATGCAAATTCTTCCTTTTCTTCTGCTCGGCTTGAATTTAATAGGCAACACTAAAGCATAATATAAAGACAGTGAAAACAAAACTTGAATCTGCTCTGAGCTGCATTAAGTTGTTGAAGTCAGAAAATCCCTGCTCTGCATTTTATTTCCCTTATATTTTCACAAATAACAAAAATAAGCTGGAAATAATAATCCATCTCACTGGTATACAATGGTATGTGAACATGAAATCTCAACCATGAGAAGACCTGTGGCAGGGAAGCTGCTATCAGACACATCCTTAATATAGTGACATAGAACACAAGTCCAACAGCATCTAAATTAAAGGAGAATAAAAACTTTGTTGTGAGCTGTCTACAATAATAACATCAGACTGGTTTTCATTGGATTATTACATATTTGATTTAACATTTTAAAGTCTATTTTACTCCTGTCCCTATTTTTAGCTTCAGTGGTGTCTATTACAGTACAGACTTGAAATTCATCAAGAATGTGCTGATCCAACCTTGAAACATGGTCCCTAGTTTGAATGGCATTTTGAAAAGAGAATTTTACTTGTTAGGAATTGCCAGAAAAGTCTTTCCGTCTGGTCAAAAGGCCGTGATGATAAACTCTCCTAAAAACAGCTAAAAAGAGATGGAAAAAGAAGAGGTAGGCATATATTCCTCTGCATTCATTTGTGATGGGAAGATCAATGTGTCACCTGGCCACTTTGCAAAGTTAAGCAGGCTTTCATTTGCCTAAACACAAGCCCTTGAAGCCATCTGACATGCCCGTGGGTTTTCCATGTATCCATCATTCCAGAAGTGCTAGAGTCTCCTGTGATTTCTGCACCATGTATGTCCCACATACAATAGAATTGCATTATCCTTCCAGTTGGAAGGAACCTCAAGAGGTCTCCAGTCCAACACCCTGTTCAAAGGAAGGTCAACACCACATTCAGATGAGATTGGTCTGGGCTTTGTCCAGTTGAGTCTTGAAAACCTCCAAGGATGCAGATTCCATAATTTGTTTGGGCCCCTGCTCCAATGCTTAATTATCCTCATAGTGGAACATTTTTTTCCTTATTTCCAGCTATAACCTTCCTTGTTTTAATTTATGGCTCTCATACTCTCACTACGCTCCTTAGTAAAGAAATTGGCTCTGTCTTCCTAGAAATCTCCTCTTAGGTATCAGAAAGCTGCTACTAGGTGCCCCACACCTTCCCTAAACAGTCTTGCTTTCTAAAGAAGCACAGTTCCTTCAGGTTCTCCTGACAGGGCATGTGCTCTCGCCTCCTGACCAGCTTGGTAGCTGTCTGCTAGACTTGCTCAAGTTTACCAGCATCTTCCTTGTACTGGGGGGCCCAGAACTGAAGGCAGTATTCCAGATGCAGTGTCACAAGCGGCAAACAGAAGGGAATAGTCACTCTTTGATCTATTGGCTACACTTCTGTTGATACCTGTGTGCTTAGTTTACTGTCCACCAGGATCCCCAGGTCCTTTTCAACAGAATCTTCCAATGCTAGGGTGGCAATCCATAAGAACCAGGGTTGGTGATCTGGTGACTTCCTTCAGTTGCTTAAAGAAGACTTCATCCATTTCCTAATATTGATCATATGATTTGTAACAGATACCTACTAAAATGTTGCTCTTACCAGGCTCTCTGATCATGACCCACAAAGCCTTAGTCACCCTACTTTCTGTTCCACAAAAGAGCTCCATACCTCCAGGCTGCTCCGTCACATAGATAGCACCCCCCTTCCTTGTCTTCCCTGTCTGTTGTTCCTAAAGACCCTGTATGCTCTTTACAATGCAGAGCTCGTGCCACATCTCAGTTATTCTCATGATGTCTTAGTTCTGCGCCCACACACAGAGCTCTAGCTCCTCCTGTTCGCTTCCTGGACTGTGTGCATTTGTGTACAAACACTGGAGGCAAACATTCTTTTAACCTGTCTTATCCTTCCTGAGGGCTTTTTTGCTCCTGTCACCCTGTCCCATGTATTTACTGCCCCGACTTCTGTTCCCTCACTTATCTGCAAGCTGTCATCACCATCCCCTGACGTACCTGGTTTAAAGCCTGTTGGCAAAGATCATATGTGTGGATATCTTGGATACTCTAGGGCACCTCAAATGGAAAGTACTTGCGTTTAGACAGTTAAATCCTGCCTTTAGTGTCTGAGTTCAAGACTTACAACTGCTTCTGTCTGGTCATGTCTATTTCTCATCCTATCCTTCCAGTCTGTACCATTTTATCGATCATTCAAACACAGGAATAGACCATTATATTCCTAGGTGTTCTTTATAAATGCATAGAAAGAGTATTTTAGATGCAGATTTTATTTAGGCTTTTTTTGAGGAAAAGCCTTACTGTGTGAAAGAAATTAGCTTATTTCAAGAATCATCCAACAGAATCTAGCTAAGAAGCACTTCAGCTACAGCACAAACATAGCAAAACCAGCTAAAATACTCCCACCCTAGCACAAGGGTCAACAATATTTGGCAGGTATGATAAACACAGCAGGTAGCAAAATTTTAGGTAGCACACAGCACTTGGTCAGGGTGCCTTAATGGCCCTGATCTGCTTCAGCTGGGGCCTCCACCCACACCCACAGGTCCAGGAGCTCTACTTAAGCTCAGCCTTGTGATTTAGTTTCTTTTCTATGCTACTCTAGAGAAGCATTGGTGTTCAGCTCAGCTGCAGCTATGCCCCTGCCTGGCAATGTGTCCAGGTGACCCTGGTCTCTGTGGACTGACTTCCCAGCTTGATCCAGCATCTGCCTGGCAATTGCTGTCCCTTAATTCTGACCTGCAGACTGACTTACCGGCTTGACCTCAGACTTGCTCCATCACCAGAAACGCGCCCAGTGATTTCAACTCTTGGTTGGACCTGGCTACTGTCTCTGGGCCTGCCCTGCTCAGGTACTGTGGGATAGCCCCTGCTGATGGCCAGGTTACTCCCCTTGGCTCCATGCTCCTTAGGGACCCTCTGGCCCTTGCTGCTCCCTGATGGAAACTAAAAATGGTTATTGCATGGTACTGAGAGCTAAGCATGAAGTTAAAGCGTTACTGTGAATACAGCAGAGGCAGCAGAATTTTACTGGAAAAGAGAAACTTTAAAAAATCTACCTGTTTACTTTTTAAGTTTTTCCCTAGTGTTCTAGGCTGCTGACTAACCGTAGTATGCACTGATCTCTCTGCCACCTTTGAAAGCTTCTATTTACATACTAGCTTTCTTGCCTCATACTCTCTATGCAGTGCCTTGTTATATTTTGCCAAGTTGTTGTGATAAGTGATAGTTCCCTAACTGAAGAACTTTAATTTAGCATTGGCAGACTTGATGGTTTCCCCCTTGGAAAGGGACACCTTGTGGCTTGTGGAAAATATTAATAGTTTGCTTAACCCAGAGAAGAAATTTTGTATAGTAAATTGCAACCCATCATCATTTCTCAGTTTTGTGGCACCTCTGTGCTGGCAACAGAACTCAAAGTAGTCTGATTTGCTCTGCATCCTGTCTCCCCAGTGGGCACAATGGGGAGCTGAAGACATGCATGGTGTCTTATAACCTCTGAACATTAAAGACCAAACATGGTGCATACCCCTTCCATACCTACAGCTCATCTGAAAGGATTCCAGGTTTAGCATAAGGTAAAAAAAAAACCAAAACAACCAGCTTATGAAACCAACAGCCTTAACTCTGCCCTGCAGTATGTTTTTGGATAACCATTAAATTAAGTTCTTTAGATATCTGAGTTGTAAATTACGTGGAATTTATTTGTAAAGATGCTGGAGTTGGGATTCACTTAGATTTTTTTTTTTTCATACTGACATTTTGAAATATACATTCTTCTGTTGCTCAATAGTAAGTGAGTTTAAACTACTCTCTCCTGCTTGTGTGAAATACATGGAAAGTTTTTATTGATTGATAATCCACATCAGCAGGAAAATTCCTGGCTAGGATTGGATGACTTCATCCAAATAAGCATAAGAGCCTTAGAGAACAGTGGTGTCCCAGAATACTTTTCAGGGCCTGTGGGCATAACTTGCATGAATCTGAGCAGCTAAGCCTTTAATTTCAACAGAATCTTGGTGAAAAGGGACTGTAAGAAGCCCTTGCTTTGCTTTGTGGTAAAGCCTCTGTTATTAGAAAGCAAAGGTGCCACTGACGTCCTCCTGTGCATACCCAAAACCCTGCGCAAGATGAACAGAAACAGAGCACTGCTGAATCTTATCAAAGAAGATTTGCTGCTATTTTGTCTCACTTTGGGTGATTGGTTTTAATTTTATCACCTATCATCTAGTGGTGAAACCTTCCCAGGCAAATGGTGTGTTCAGGACAGAGCGATATTAAATGCTCTTGGTAGATTTCAGGTACCTTGTCAATATTTGATTGGTATTCAAGCATTTTGTGTCATATGAAGGATAGATACAGCAGTAGTATCTTCAAATTATTTTGTTGCTGAAGCCAAAATTAGCAGCAGTACACTTTTCAAATAAGCTTTTAATATTATGAGACATCAGGGGTACTGCAGAAACAATTAGCAATGCAGTTTCATGTTAAAAGAAATTCCTTTGTATATTCTAACTGATGGGACCAGTGTGCTTGTAGAGAAGGGAGTGAGCGAAAGGATCCCTGTAACAGAAAGCACAATGCAGGTAGTGTTACATAAAGCTGAGCGTGCCACTTGGCTGGTGCTATAGCAGCTGTTATTCAAAACCATATGGGAATTTCTGTAGACAACTTTTATTCTGAACTTCCTCATCTGACTTAGCAGAAACAAATACATAGTAATGAGTATGTACGCTCGTGATGAAATTCCAAGGAAAAGGTGTTCCAACATTCTGAAAGCAAAATCTTAATGCCTTTGCATCTTGGTAATCTCTTAACTTAGATACTTAAGACAAATCAAATAAATGTTTTATTTTGTGGGACCAGATGGCTAACACCTCACAGGCTAAAATGCCAGCTGCCAATTTGTTTGTTGCTATTTGGCTTTAAATTACTGCACGCATTGGGAGGTGAAGAATAAACTTTTCATTTCTGTCAGATTTATTATTCCACAACTTGAATTTTAGTTAAGATCACACCGAAGGGAGCAATAACCTGAGGCAAATCCTTGCCCTTTTCTCTTAGGGGAAATTTTCCTACATGTACTTATGCCACTGTTTTGATGTGAAAGATGGGCAGTTGTGCTCAAAAAATCCAGTTCTCCTTGAGTTCCAAGATCGGTGTCAGATGAGTAGCTGATTGTGATTTAGTTTTGGTGATGGCTTCTGCTCTTCTTCTGTTGATACCTATTTACAGCAACTATTCCAGTTCTTCATGTAATACATTGTAACTGATCTTCCATGCTCCATCAGGTGTGTCTGATGACATAAAAGGCTAAGATCATTATTATTGATTTGCATTGCAATAGTCCAAAGATACTATGGTATAGCCTGTGCCAACTCATGCTTGAAGAAATCTCAAAATTATTTTCTTGTCCTTCTTGAACAGAATTTTGAAGTATCGTGCAATGGACTGACTGGATGTGGTGCATACTACACCAATAATTCCAACTGACTCCAAACCCCTTTTTGACCAGACCTTGGCATTGAAAGTTTAAGGTACTGTTATCTGGACTCAGAGCTAGTTTGGATATGCCAATTCATCCTGACTTAACAAATAATTGAAGTGCTTTTTGCATGGCTTATGTAAAAATTAGCTTTTTGGTATATTATATGATTAAAAGCTATTCCAAACAAATTTTAATATATTTTATAGTGCCTGATAATAATAACTACAAAACTGCTTGCACAAAAAGAATAATCTATGCTAGAATAATAGTATATAATACAATTCTAGTAGGCCACTTACAGTGAAAACAGGATAGTCAGTGTCAAATATTTTATATCCACAAAAGAGATTCTGTTAATCAGGAATAAACTGATGTGCTGAACTGCACTACTGGATTAACAATGTGAGAAAGAAAACCAGTTGTTTGATTTGAGTGTCAAATTTAGAAAACAAATCAAAGTGTGGGTATACCGAAAAAGGGATTTTTAGTTTTTCATTATTATGCTTTTGTCATATATTTAAATTCCTTTTAAAACATAACAATTCATTCAGAGAAGATATGACTTCAAAAATGGAACATTAACAACCTCAATTCTAAAAATAAAAAAAAAGGAGATTAATGGGATTTTTTTTTCAGGACAACAGGGATCTTTTCTTCTTGGCTAAATCTGGTTGCGAATTTGTAACTGAGGCCTTTGTAGGACAAAACCAAATTGTAAAGTAGCTAGACATCAGGAATCATATATTTAATTTTTTTTTAGGTTCGGTCACTGTTTTTATTTTGTTCAGGAATGAAAGCTAAGTCATCAGTGTTAAGTTTGCTTTTTCTCCCTATCTGGGAGGCATCTATAACTCAGTCCTGTGACTCATGAACATTAAAACAATCAATAGTAGTCCTATACTGTTAGATTCTTGTAAATGAAAATATATAAATCCAGTGTTGCCAGCTGTAATGGGGTGTGGTAATATGATTTAAGGGAATTCAGTTAGCACTTCTTAGGTTTTATTTATCCCGTATTATTATATTTAAACCAACACTGAGTGTCATTTCTCATCGTAGACTAGAAGCAATGCCTATTTTTCAGATTTAGATGTACATTTAGTACATTTAGAATGTACTGAATATGTCATATGTTTTCCCTCTAGCAGTGTTCTCAACAAGATATTAGACCACTTCTGGTTCCATCTCCTGTTTTTCCTTTGGTTAGTTGGCTATTTTAAAGTCTTAATTCTGTCTTAGGAGTTAAACTGGTCCCTCCAAATATGGAAAGGCTTTTCAATGAAAGAGCTACTTAATGTTTGTTTATTCTGAAAACAAAAGGATGGCACTAAATGAAAGGGTTCATGTATATTTGATTCCATTGTTGCACAGAGCGGATGAGAAGTGAGACAAGAGAGCAATGTTCAAACATACGTATTCTGCTGTCTCAGGGTAGTGGGATGGATCTGTATGGACTTCTACAGTTAGTATAAATTACAGCTGATCTGACCTGCAGTCACTTCCATGCCTGTCTGTGCTTTGTGGTACTGATAAGGAGCTGCTCAACTGTTGTAAGCCCTTGACCTTTCACTTGTCTAAAGTGGTAAGTGTGAAATTTGCGACCAGCTATACTTTGGTGCAATTTCAGAGCACATCAAGATCGTGGCAGGAGACGGATGAATTGAACTGGATAGCGTAAGAGCCAACACTGCAGTCTGAAATTCTGATTTAAGGTCTTTGGAGAGAGGTTTGTTTATTTTATACATCATTGATATTGTTCAATGCTTGCTACTCTAATAAAATTATACCCATAAAGAGGATTCCACTTCCAAATGTTGCTATTTTATTCTAAAAGGAGCATTTAACAAAAAGACATTCACCAAATAAAAACAATGTACAAATTTATCCTCTCTACAACTTCCTTTGTGGTCAGGAAGTTAAAATTGGTATAAACTTGTGAATGAGAGCTCGGCTTTATACATTTACACAGGTGTTAACATCTATGTTTATCTTCGTGATTTTACATTATGAAAACAAATTGATGATAATCTCAAAGTAAGCCAATACTAAGAAAGACTCAAACCTCCATATTAATTTTCTGGTGGGATGACACTTACTATTTTCCACTCCTTGCTGCAGACAGATAGAAGGCCACTGGTCAACAATCTCTTGAGGATGGTGTGCCAGTCTTTTGTTTTCTGAAAATAAATAAATAGGTGTACTAATCAACAGCATTCAAAGTGTATTTTCCAAGCCAATCAGTAATTATATATGAAAATATATCAATTCTGTACTCAGCAGCCAGAAGAACATGAGGTGATCATCACTGCAAGTTATTAATATCTAAGCTATTAAAACATCATGCAGGGTTGCATTGGTCTGCCAGTGTTTTAGTAAGCAGCACTGCTTTCTCATTTCTGATGATCTACAGGTGATTCCCCCGCCCTTAGTCTACTTCAGTCCCTTGCAGCAGCTATTAATTTCCTGCTCAGGATGATGTTTGATCAGAAACATCTATTCCTTTACTGTATCTTGAAAATCCTCCATTCACTGTGGATCATGCCTGTCCTTTACAGATTCCAGACTCCCGCAACGCATCACACCACGCTTGCTCACTACAGGCCTCCGGTGTTGCTCTCCAGTTACCTTCAACACCTTATGGTCTTCAACAGACACGTTTACCTAATAAATCTCCAGCTTTGTAAGTAATAGCAACAGGAACAGGTTGCCCAGAGAGGTGGTGGAGGCCCCATGCCTGGAGACATTCAAGGCCAGGCTTGATGAGGCTCTGAGCAACCTGATCTAGTTGAAGATGTCCCTGCTTACTGCAGGGGGGTTGGACTAGATGACCTTTAAAGGTCCCTTCCAACACAACACATTCTGTGATTCTATGAACAGCAAATGAGAAAGGTCAAGTACTCCTCTACCCTGATGGAGTAGTGCTTAGGGTAGATGCACGATGATAAACAGGTAAGAGGCCTGAGTAGCAAATGCGGTCTTGCTCAAGAGGAAGATATGGCTGACCAGGGACTTAGGGGAACCCACCTCCTGTATCTACCTAAACTTCAGCTCATCTGAAACTGGGAGTTGCGTAGTTACTTCTGTATAGGTGCAGTTCAACACGTCAGGGCCCTCAGGGCACTAGTAGGACTTAATGTCCATGACCTCCCTTAGCTGGGGCCTCCGCCCTAACCCATGGGCCAGGAGTTCTATTTAAGCTCAGCTTGGGGCCTTTGCTCATTGCTTGAGCTTGACCTCAGAGCTGCCTTCTCAGCATGAACTTGTCTTGCAATCTCAACTCTTGGTTGGACCTGGCCACCACCTCTGGGTCTGCCCTGCTCCATTGCTGGGAGCAGTGGGATACGCCCTGGCTGATGAGGCCCTTGCCTTGCTGGCCTGCAGTGCCCTGGCCACTGCTGTACCCTGACAGCTGGAACTCATTAAAGTTTTAAAAACACAATTAAATTAATGAATAATCAGTTAATGAGAAAAATTAACTCATGATTCAATGGATCAGGGGCAGGATTTCTTAATAAATTCTAAGAGAGGGGAAAAAGTAGCCACACTGGTGTTAAAAAAGCTTTATTGAAGACTTCCTCTGTTTACATACTTTGAATTTTGATAATGAAATCTGGCAATGAGGTAATTTGGGAGTTCACCAGGTACTTTATGCTGTACTATTAAACTACTCTGATACACAGTAAGCCTTCAAAATTTGTTACATATATCCTTGCAAAAGATAGTAGTTGATACTGAACAGTGTACATGAGTTCTGCAATAAATGTAGGTGGAATTATAACCAAGTCATACCCTTGTTTAGCAGTCTTTTGCTTCAAAGATGATAATTAGCACGCTACTGACTGCTCCTAAAAGTCCCACTAGTATGATACCTGAGAGATAATTAGAGGAAATCAGAAGGCAAATTTTCAAATTGATGCATAATATCCTCACTGAAATTAGCCACTGTGCACATAAATAAAGGTCAAGTATGAATCAAACTTAGGAATCAATATTATGTTACCACTGTAGTGTTTTAACGTTATGGGTGAGTTTTTTTACACTTCTGCATGCCTGATTCCAATATGAATACTGGAGCGACTGTCAGTTAACAGAATATATGAAATGTATAGATCAGACTGACCCAGACAGACAGCCAACGGCTTAGAATCATGAATGTTCATAAGTATATTGGACTAATTCAACTGCTTGGACTAACGTACGCATTTATTCACTTTTCTACATTATGCAAAAAGAACACTTGCATGTAACCTCAGTATAGAAAGAAAATGCTACTTCAAAATTTCCTTCCATATGGACTCAGTTTTTTTTATATATCAGAAAGACTGATGAGTATGAAAAGCTTAGTTTTGACAACCTGGAAAAAAACAAGGTTAAATGCAACCCCAAATATGATTTAGTATGGAAGTTTATTACGATTGTAAAAAATAGGCTTTTAAAAGGAAATATACTGAATATTTAATACTGCAAATAAGTAGTATGTAGAATTATGCCTGAGGGCTCTCTTGCTATGTTGAGTGGATTTAATTTAATTTAGAAAGGCTGAAAAAATAGTATACAGTACACACTTTTCCAATCTTCCAAGTTTTTGTTATTGTTGTAGAAAGACAGAAAGGAAGCTGCATAACTAATCTGAAAAGCCTCTAAAGTAATTTCAATAGCAGCAGAGTTATACAATGTCCACCTTGCAAGCAGCATAGTAGAGAAAACTGCTACACTGGCAGTAGAAGGGCATTCACTGACACAAATATTTTACTTGCACAGGAGAGAAGATATTATTATCAAGCCTGCTCTGACTGAGGTACCTGTGAAACAAATAATATTAAAATAACTTTTCATTTAACATTGTAAACAAATTTGAAATACTTTGCTATACTGGAAATGAACAGTCAGAATGTAGGACTGCGGACTTAAAACTAACAAACAAAAAACCCAACCCCCAAAACAAACAAATCAAAAAAACCCAAAACTCCTCAATGAAGAAGCTTTGTAGAAGTCTCATGTTTAGGTCAGAATTTGTCATTTTTAGTGGTCTGGTGCTTAAACTTGGTGCTGATGTTGTAATGTTATCTCCATGTCAGTGGAGTATTTAAAAAACCTCATAGGCTATAGAAAGCTAGAAACAACTTAGCAAATATTTTCTGTGAGACTCAGGACCAGAAAAAAAGAGCGCCTTATTCATACTCTGTAGATTATTGCTTATACAAACACATCTTCCACAAATCTAAAATGTTATGCTTGTACAAACACAGGAGGCAGACCAAGCCATTTGTTGGGAATATTGAAAAAGTGCAACGCTGAGGAGAGGTGTACCGCTTTGCATTCTGCCATGCATGTCTATAGCCAATCTTAATACCTGAACTGCATCACCACTACTGGTTTCACTGAGGCTTATGCTATGTAATTTATATGTTGTTAAATACATTCAGTAAATAATGGCTGGTCACCTGTTTAACCTGTATTTGTTTTACTCATGCAACAGAACTGGAAGGACTGGACATACACAAAATGACATTGTGCAATATAACATCTACAGCATTTTGGAAATACACAAAACTATGTACATCCTTTTAATAAAATTTGAGGGACTTCACTGAATACACAAATTTACCAGTGTATTCAGCCAATCCTTTGGAATATATATTAATAGTTATATTTGTTTTGCAATCATAACCAGATAAAAGATATTGATTACTCTATTTTAATCCTAGCATTCTTAACAAGGTAATAGCATTTTTCTTCAGCATGCTTTGAAAGCCAAATATTCTGACACTTCAAAAGTTCTAAAATACCTATTATTACTAAGGCATTAATTAGTTCACTGCTTCATCACATGTAACTAGCTATTTGTATAACTATAGATAAACATCTAAGTCTTGATTCATAAATAAAAAGATTACACGTATGCCAGTGAAATGCTGTATGTAACCTGCTATTGTGTAGTGTAACCCTTTGGGCATTTTCCTTTATATTCAGAGTCAGATTTTGTTGAAATAGTGAACTGCATGTATGATTCAAATGGGCTCCAGGCAGATGCTCAGATTTTTCCTGGAAACATATAAAGGCTTCAGGGAAACATCTTCCCTTGGTGATCATAAAAGCACCACTTGCATGTTTCCATATGGAATATCCTTAGAACCTTGTTCACAAACACAGAGAGAACTGAGAAGCAAAGCTGAGTGGTTCTGGCACCCTAAGGATTTCTGAGATAATAACTATGAGGAGAAGGTTCTTGTGTACATAGCAATGTGTTACAAATCATGGAAGATATCTTACTATTCTTAAATGCTGGGCAGTGCTCTGCTTTTGGGCTTCACTTTGGTCCGTTATAAAGCCAGGTGTTTATTTTGGACTTGACTGGCGTTTCCATAATTCAGAATAATCTGTAATTACAATTTGGAATAAAAGCATTTATTTAGAAACAAACAAACAAAATACTGCATATTGATTCATAAAGGACTAGTAGTAGGTGTAATGGATGGTAGCACTTATTAATTTGAAACAGCTTGTGATTTCATAGCTGCTTTATGGAGAAATGCTACGCTTGTGAAATTATGCTAACAAGTTAAACTTATCATCACATCATAACCACTACTAAATAAAATCTGGTTATGTTTATTTAAATTTTCATCTAGATAATTGTGATAGTAGGCTAAGTTTCTAAAACCATTGGTAAATGGAGCTGCATTCACGTATCTTTTTCCATCTAGATCCAGGGTCAGTGTAACTGGAAGCGAAACGTCTTTATTCGTATTGCTGAAGTTCAATTTTTTTTTTTTTTTGGTAACTTTGCAGGGTGTTTCTCCTATATAATTTGGTTGTACTCAGTCATCTTTTTATGTCCATCCCCTGGCTTGTTTCTTCCAGGGTGGTCTGCATTTCAGATTTTGTGATGGAATGTTATTTTTGTTTCCTTCTGTTTCCCTTTTCTCCCTCACTGCTTATATTCTCTTCAGAGGCAGAGAATCCACCATACTTTCATGTATTCATGTCCAAGGTGCTTTACCTGTCACTAAATCTTAGTTTAGAGGCCATATTCAGGTCTTCATTGAGCTTTCCATCATGTTGCCCCCTGTTTAGCAAAGCAATTTCAATGCCTGTAAATACATTCTAGTACCTGCATCCACCATGTGATGCTCAGGACAACCCTTCGCTTGGAATATTACTACTTTTAAAAATGGACTTACTTTGTCAGAACTCCTATGTGTGCTATTTAATCGTGCCTTTTCTGTGACTCCTAATTGTATTGCGACAGAAGTTCTGTCTTCTGATTTTCTCTCTTAACCTCTTCTGTAGGTGTGTTACGTATTTCAATCCTTAATATTATTTCCCCTTGTCTACCCATCTGCTTATTTTAGCTGCTTCTTCCTCTCTGCTGGATTCTGTACAGACTTCCCATCCCCCTGTCCACTCCTTTAAACTCTCCCCCATAGCTCTGTCTATCCTCTCAGTCGGTGCATTTGTGACCCTTCTGTTCAGATGGAACCCGTCCCACCTATATAGGCTCCATCTGTTCGAAAATGTCCCACAAACCTAAAAGGGGACGGAGGAAGTTCTCCTCTACAGAATTGACGTCACTAGGTGGAATTCTCCTGGGGTTCTGGCCCCGGAGCATCAGTAGCATTTACGAACAATAAAAAGGCTTCTTGCTGAAAGGAATTCCTGCGAACAATGTTACCACAATACCTACCTATTTGCACGTATACTTCTCAGGACCTGATCCAAGGCCTAAGTCACTGGGGATTTTCCACTGATCTCAGTGGACTTTGGATCAAGCCTTCGTTTCACAAATACATGTTTCACAAGGACATGTTTAAAAAATAGCAACTTTTGCCAAGACAAGGGTGTTTAATAACTCCAAACCAATTCTCTTTACTCAAAAAAATATGCCAACTAAGAAAATAAAATATTACAGAGATACTTCTTTGGGAAACCATTATTTGCAATCTCTCTATGTATACTGGGACCTAGTGAAATTAAAACTTGTAGATATGATGCAACCTTTTGTCAGTGAAGTGATTTTTTTGGTCATTCTCCAAATGTTGCTCGATATCTGCAGTATGTAAAGTATTAAAATCTCCTTGTGATCTGCTTCAAGGGACAAGAAAAGCTGGAAGCAGACAAAAGCAAAAAACTCCCTAAAATGGAACCTGCTTTCAGCACTGGTAAAATCTCTAGTGATTTTTTTTTCTTTATAGCCTAAGGAGAAAAGTTGTATTAGTCTACTGCGTGAACCAAATCTTTTGCTGTTCAAAATAAGTAAGGACTGAAATCTGAAATTTACATTTCTACCTCCCACTGAACAAATGTAAAAATGGGGAGGAAAAGTTGAAATTAATTCTTGGCAATTATTACTGTACTCAGTTGATGAGATGCACTTTAAAATTGCTAAAAGACAAGAACCAGAATTGCTCTATACTTTATTTTTGAATAAGGTTCCTTGCAATGCTGGTCTCTCGCAGCTTTTTGCAAGGTACAGTAGCTGCAGCTTTGTTTATCTGGCCCCTACACAATATTGTCAGGATGCATTTCCATTTTCCAAGTGACTGCTGCCACTGTGCCACAATCTGTGCTCATTTCTCGAGCAGCTAAACCCTTTGACACTGTGGTTTTTAATTAAAATTACATTAAACTTAATCAGCCAGAAAGAGGCTGCTGTAGAAGGCAGGTTTGATTGCAACCTGCAAAGGGCGCTGGGGCTGCCAACTCGCTAAAGATGTGCCGGCAGATGCCAAGCTGCTTGTGTGAGCCCCATGGTCACAAAAATGCTATGAGAGGTCAGTTCTGTCTTCACTTTTTTCTAGCACTGTCACCAAACTATAATGCGCGACAACTCCTGATAAAGCTCAAGGAAGAGAAAGAAATACATTGCTAATACAGCCAACGTACTTTTATTCATTTCTCAATTAATGGAGGGTCACAGAAAAGATGTATTTGACAGATGCTGTTATTTGGTGATCCCTGCAAATGATAACCCTGTAGGTCTACCTGCCTGCTTAAGAATCAAAACATGTGCAAGGGGTTATGAGATTGGGCCTTGTGATATAAACAGTCCCTCATCTCCTCAAGATTTTCCCTGGAGTTTCTTTATTTTTTGTTCTTGTTTGGCTTTGAATGGAGTAATGAATGAATGGGCAGGCCTAAGAGTGTTAGATTGTCCGTACTTCTTTGTAGAGCTAAGACTGATTGCACTGCACAAATTACTAGTTTTTAATCTGAAAATGTAAGTAAAGGTTAAAGTAGAGTTTTGGAATAGCATTCATAACCTTTTCAAGTATTCTTCAATAGCAGCCCAAAGCAACTGTAGGGTTCCTCAAGCTTGGTAGGATATTGATATCTTCTAATCACTTCCCCACGTGTTGGTCATTGAATGGATTTATATATATGAGTATTATTATTTATATTATTTTAATGCTTAAGAAACTTAAACCATCTCTCTCTTGATCTGCACCCCCCCCCTTTACATCCATTGTTTAGATCTGAACAAACTCACAATGAACTGGAAAGGTACCAGTGATAGGATTAAGATGTCTCTGAAACCTGTTCCCATCTTCTTGAGTTCTGGATTTTAGACCCATAATCTAGAGGGGCGCGGTGGTTACAACCATCATATTTTATGTTTAAAACTGTCCGAACTCAAGAGATCTTACTGCTTTGAAATCCCTTTTGCATTCTGTACAGAAAGAGGAAAAAAAAAGCCCAGGAGCCTTTTGCTTCTATTACACGTTACGAAACCCACTAACAAGTCTTCTGAAAGCTTCTGGGCAAGATTGTAGTGTTTAAATCCATTTTGTATTTCCTCATGCGGGCTGTTTGATCCTTCCACCTACAGCTAGTGATTCTGGAATCACTTGATTTTTGCTGTGAGAATTTTATTTCTTTTATGCATTCAAGGCAACAGATAACTACTGCGATCTCATGACTATACAAGCTAACCAGAATATAATGCTTCACATAGTTTTCAGTTGTGTATGCCTGAAAACATGTTTACTGCAACCTGGAAAATCAGGAACAAACTGGGCAAAGTAATGAGAGAAATGGAGCCAGATGGGAGAGGTAATGAAATAGAAGAGTTCAGTAGATTTATAATTAGTGAGGGGAGACATCTGAAAAGAGAGAGAACAGTAAGAAAGGTTTCCCAGTGACTGAAGTGGTAGGATGGCAGTTATCTTCTTACTATATAATCAGACATATTAATTACAGTGGATGGCAAGTACTGTGTTAAGATCTATTATGAACTCTATCACAAAATAAATACATTAACACTCTCATAAATTAGGAATAACACTAATTAAGTCAATAGAATCAGACTGTTCTAGGAAAAGCAGGAATGTTTTTTTTTCTTCAACTGTTCACTCAATGAGAAAAGAAAACAAAAGAACAAAGCAATTCATGCTTGCTAATTACAACTGGTGCAGGAAGCAATAAAACATATCAGAATATTTAAACTTGTCTTGTGTGACACAAAAGCATAAAATAGAAGCGATGGATTTAAGAAATAGTTTTTAAAAGTTTGTACTTTTTATGGATATAGGGATTTAGGAACAAACAAAGAATTAAGCAATGACATTTTCATGATATTATGTCTTAAGTGACTGTAAGTCCTTTTGTTCCCCCTTATTCTTGCAGTCTCCTTTTTTTCCACGTTACCTTTATGTATACGGTTCTTGACTTTTTTGAGTGTTTGTTTTGTGCCTTGGAAGTATTCCTGCAAGCCCAACTTTGTTAATCGTTTCCTGTGACTGAGCTTTAGCCCTGAAATGAAGAGACGAAATATGGAAAGCATTTCACAGCAAACTTCTTCCCTCTTAATTGTTTGGGTAAAGTAGGCATTAGCAGTAAACATGAACCAAACGGTTTTACACCTTACTAAATCGTGTTTTTTCACTGTATCAACTAGACCTTGTAATGCATCAAGTGTGCCCAGTGTAGAGCAAGATGCATGGCAAGAAACACTGTTATTCTATATATGGAGCTTGGCCAGTTACTTAAAAGGATTACACAGTGTGATCTCCACGGTTAGCAGGGACTGAACCCAGTAGTCAAGTGCTTCCTTCTAGTACAATGTTCTTAGCAAGGAAGGATAAAAAAGCAGACAAAATACTCTTTCACATTTTAGGTCATCTTTTAAGGTACTTTGTATGTAATGAAGTCTATGGTAAAGCAGGGAAAATACTCTTTACTGACTACCCACACAGCTTTATTTGGAATAGTAAAGTATGTTACTTATACAAGAAAATAATGGGTAATTCCATGAAAAGTAGAACTGATGTCTCCTGGTTTGTCTTGATTTTGTGTTTTATCAGTAATTTAAGCTTCTTCGGTGATAGGTCTTTCTAAATAGCTTCCCCTGTGTGGATACTCTGGGATCTAATCTTAGTTGAATTTACACTGCAATCTTTGTCTTGTGGATCATGGTCTATCACACCGCTCAGATGCCTTGTTTCAAGCAACTTAATGCACTTTACAGTTTGAGACCTCTCTGTCAGATTTGATTGAAGCTAGTCAACAGGTTCAGGGAAAGGAGACAAACATATATACATATTTGCTGGGAAATTGCAGAAGTCTAGTTTCCTCAGAAAATGACCCTAAAGGAGGTATGAAAAAAACAGATCTGAATACAGATTGTCTGTTTACCCCATTTCTTGACGTACATTTGTGACTTCTGTGTTAATAAGTTTCAAAGGAGTGATGGACAAAGACCTCTATAGTTAGAGCAAGGTACAGTACATGCACACAAATTCTGCTGGCCCATGGAATGGCACAAACCTCGATACCTCCAGGAGAAACAAGGGAGTTCAGAATGATGTGTATTACGTGATGGGATAAAGATGGCATACATGGCAAAGGGCAATTTGATACGGGGAATTTCTACCTCTTGTATAATTGGGAAACCTTAGAGGTGTGATTGAATGAAGGCAAGGGTGATGGATACAAAAATGATGGCTTCTTAAACTAATGTGTAGAGAACCCTGCCAGGAATGCTTCATGTCTACATGTAGTTAACCAATGATCAGGCAGTAAGAGCAAATTAGAGTGGAGCCCCTGGGGGTCAAGTGACCATAATCTGATTAAATTTATTATAATGCAGAAACCAAAACCAATTAAAACAAATATAAAAGGTATGACTTTCGACTGGCCTGCTCTGATGCCTCATGGAAGAAAGGGACCTTGGTAGTGCATGTACACTGGGGAAGGCAGACCACAACTCTCAGGCAGCTCTGGAGTTCAGAGTATGCAAGAAAAACCTAGGATTGGTTCTCTTTAAAGCCTGACATTTCAAAAGGAGAATAATATTATTCCTCCTAGAAAATACCCACCCTACCGGTTGCACCAGTTAGATTTAAAGTGGTGATTTCTTCCTAATTGCAAAAAAATACAACTTAAAGACAGGAGTAATATGCATATTATTAGCACTCTAAAGACAAGATGTACCTTTTTAAGAGGTTACAGTTAACAAGGATATTAATATTATGATATCATTCCTTTGCATCATTAGTACCAACTAGTGGTCTCCAAGCCAACTAGTACAAACAGCCGTATGGCAAGGAACCATGTATCTCATCAACCTGCGCTTGTAAAGCAGGATCTTGTCAGTAAAACAGACAGTGAAACACAAGCACAATTATTCCTATGTAGGTGGGATGACCAGTTTTTATTTGGCACCTGCACTGCATTTTGTAGGGGATGGGCACACATCTACACAGTGTGGCAACTGACCTGCAGCTAGTGAGTAAAGTGTGGATTCCCAGCTGCCGTGCTCCTCAGCTGTTTCCAGGCAGGCTAAAACTTCTTTTAAGTGTGTGTATGGAGCTATAAGATACCAAAAAGATCACAGGCAGGAAAAGGGGCAGTGTAGCTCCTCCAGGGTTTGGGTAAGCACTAAAGTGCTTGTCAGCTGTCCACACAGGAGAAAACTTCAGGTTCATGCTGCCTTTTAGTTTGGGTCCAAACACATATAAGCCTGAAGTGTATGTGGGTGGCATATGACAGAGGGACCTCTCCTAGAATATCACCTGCCAGACTGGCAACTAGTATTTGTAGGAAGCCTCAGCTCAGGTTGCAGTCATAGAGTGTGGATGCTGGAAACAATGTGGGTGCATAGAATCAGGTTGAGAAACAGCCTATCCCAGCCTCAGTTACTATAGTGCCATGTGACCAAAGGAGGACTGATTGGTGCTTCAAAAGAAGGATTTTTTAAATGAAAAGTTAAAAAGTCTCCCACGCTATAGAACTGCTGATGTGCACTGCTGTGGAATGCACAGCTCAACTCTCTCTCTCATGCCGACAATTTTCAGTGTTCCTCTTTAAAAACATACATTACTATACCAGCTCATGCTCAAAGGCAACACACAAAGCCTACAATGTCTCATGACTGCCTATCTCAGGAGAACTCTTGCCTTCTAGCTCTGCTCTCTGGCCTCGCCTGAAGAGCCAGCACCTGGCTTTCTTAATAGTTCCAGTGGGGAGTGTTGGTTTTGATTAAGCCTGTGTAACACATCTCACATCCAAGAGTCAACAGCACAGCTTATGAGTTACTGCTTTCTAAATTTATCAGACTTGATGCTAAACCATGAAAAAAACTGAAACAAATTATGAAATGGCAAATGTAATTTTTCATCCATTAATGCAACAATGTGAGGTGCCTCAAGGCAACTGAGATGGTTTCTGGTAGCCAAATATATGTTATTTGTAAGACACCCATCATAAACAACAGAATTAATTATCACACTGTAAAATATAGATAAATACCTCTATGTCAGTGAAGACAATACCTTTGTTAAATAACTACAGCTTCCACATGGCTGAGTCTGCCATTGATATATCTTCTGACTGGTACCATATTACATGAGTAACCCCAGTAATTTCAGTGACATTAGACAAGAGGTAAAGTCCTGTGTAATGTAAGTACAAAGAATATTCTAGTCTTTACGAAATTGAAAGGGCAATACTCGCCTCCCAGAATGGACAATTTTGACTTTAAACATTGTCTAAGATAACAAGAATGAAGTCTTGAATGTACTTTTCTGCACGCATAAATTGATACAGATCTTCACATCCTCTTACCACATGAAAAACATTGATTTAGAAGACAGTATCTTGACAACAGAAATATTCTGCCTGGAAATTAAATGCAAGATGCCACAGAAAAAAAAGGTAGAGAAATGACATCTTAGACTGGAAATATTTTACAAAGTCTAACTTATTATTCATGAATTTATCCTCACTTGACCTAATAGCTTTGATATTTTTCAGTGAAATTTAGTAATGTACATGATGTGAGAATAAGTACGGGAAGGATCTAAGCTGGAGGTAACTCAGCACATTCACTCTTCAGGAAACCATCTGGAGAAAACAGTAAAAATCCAATAAAAAAAAAAAGCAAAAAAAGCATCAACTCAATTCCAAAGCAAAATTCCTGATTTTTTTTCACTTTACATTGTTCTAATTTCTTTCCTGACTGCTCTTTTGCTTTACGTTTTTCATATGTTTTTAAGCCACTGTAGCTGTACACTTAAAATTTTGTGTTTAACCTTTTAAATGCCCAGAGACGTCTTTCCATCCAACAAAGGAACGGACCTATGAATCATCCAGACCTTTGACTGTACTTCATACATCACCGCTGATTAGGAAGAGTGAGGGTCTATCATACCAGGCACGTCCCTGGCAGCACTGGGTCATTGCACTCAAGGGGTTAACTGATGGCATTTAATATACTTATCTGGGGGTAAAGAGGTTCAAGGCTGGAAAATACTTCCCCTCGTATTACCACTTGGTCAATTAGCAACCTTTAGGCCAGAGCTATGTGTTCATATTCTCTTGTAATCCTGTCAGGACTCCTTACTCATTCACCAGTAATAGAGTCCTGTGACTAAAACCTTTTTTGGCCAGGGTAGCTGGAAGACCAGCTTCTGATTCCTCAGAGAAACTCTCCTATAGGCAACAAAACAGCAGTTATATCACAACTGCTCAAATGGCAAATGTGAAGTGACTGCTCGAGTATAAGATGCTGCCTGAAAAAAATGAGATGGGGGTAGCTCATTTGACAGAGCTGTTCACACTTTTTCTGCACAGCTGAGAGACATTAGCTTGATTTCCCAAGATTGGTGTGTTTTCCAGCACGGTGAGTTAGAAAACGCAGCAGCCTCAGAGATAAGCTGGGTCTGATCATACATGTTTCAAAGCTCAGGCACCAAATCCACTCCAAAAAAATCCTCACAGAAAACTGAGTATTTTTGTAAGGTCAATAGTTCAAAGAAAGTAAACGGAAAAAGAAAAAAGGCTTTAGTGAACTGTCTCTAGACCCTCTTTCCCACAATGGTACCCTATCTAGCTCAGAATTCCATACTTCCTTTTGTAGATGCTTGGGCAAAATTTACGTCTTTTTGTCAAAAAAGAACAAATTGCTTATGTTCACACAGACTGGAAATGATTGTAACAACTATCCAGTCCAGAGGATTTGGGAATTCAGGCAAAGCAGGACACAGTTGGCGATAAAAGAGGAAACACAAGGCCTTTTATTTTTAGTTTTGATTGGTGTCTAAACACCTCTATTTTATACTGAACTACTCAGCCTGGCAGACTCATAATCAACACTGCTGATTACACAGCAGCTTCCATTTACCCTGCCCACAGTAATCATTACTTCTAAAATATCAAATAATTATTGAATGCCTAAATATGGATTGAGATTTTTATCTTCGGTAGCCATGTTTTTCTAACTTCTAGCAAAAATATATTTTACCAACCTCATTCTCTCACAGTCACTGATAACAAACATTCCTGTAGAAAAAGATGTGTAAAATATTTTTTTTCAGTAGTATCAGAACTATTTAAAAATGTATATTGTATTACATTACAGTGCACTTATTCAGTATGTTATATGGAGTTATAATAGCTTAACCTCCGTCAAGGAAAGCAGAAGCAGAAGAGGCTATTTGTCTAGAAAAGATGGAAATGTGTTGATTTTGACAGTTTGATTTTGGGATGTGAAAATTTGTGGTATGATTTTTATTCAATATTCCTGGTCAACCTCCTCTTTTAACTCATTGTATGTACCTGGTGTGTACTGAGGGACAATGATTTATTTAGAGTTTAAAATTTTTTCAAGCTCCTATCACTTTGAAATTAAGCTACTCGTACAGTAGCAGTTCAATATGTAGTAAAGGTAATGTGATTGAAGTTGAAAAGGCTTTCCAGAAGTATTTTCAGTTGTTGGCTGTATATCTGATTGTAGATGCTCACTTTTAGTTCTATGTAGGCAGGCAGTCCCCTGATCCAGTCTTTGTTATGATATGTCACTGTCCAGATATGGAGGTGGAGCCGTTGTAGGTTTTGTTTTGTTCTTTCCTTTAAAGACATCTTTGCCACTGGCTGCTGTAGAAATACGGATATGTGAGAGGCCCGAGGATATTTTGAAATGATCTGTGGGAGCCTAATTATGCTTTATTTGTTTAAAATTCTGATTTATCAAGAGAACCTCATGAGGTGTAACAGCACCTTCATCTTCCTTCTCAGATCACCTCTACATATGGACTAGAAAGGTATTTTGAAATTCTCTTCATAAGGAAAAGCTCTGATGATTTCATATATACCATACTCTGAATTCAAAGTTATGTGTTTCAGGGAGCTTCCTATTTTTGCAACCATTTTTTTTTATTAACAACAACAAAAAAGATATAACCCTTTAAACGTATACACATGATCAATTAAACTACCTAACACTTGCAAGGAGATCCTTGTAGCCTTCAATTAAAATTCGGAGGGACTGTGTCTCAGCACAAGAATATTTATCATACAGATCTCCACAGACTGATTGTACAAAACCACATGTAACTGAGACCAGAAAGCAGACTTTCAAAAAGGTTCTAAATCTAAGCTAAACTTCTGGTCCCACTGCAATAAATGATAGTGGGACACAAATTTCATCATTGGGGCTTCATGGATAAAAATAGAGCAGCAACAATATAAATAAATATAATATTTTTACATACCCTGGGTAGCTTTGATATCAGTATATTCCAGTTACTGGATTATTTTTTTTTTTCAGAATTAATACAAATCATCACAATTTTATTCATTACAGGGGAGCTTGTAATCTCATTTACCCCAAAGCAGAAGAAGAGTGGAGAAAGCTGAAATGAAAGGAAAGAGAACGAAGTGGCTGTAGTTCCCACCTAAGCAGTATCTTCTAATTGCCCTCTTCATTCAGATTGCAGCTGAATGGAGCTGCTTCCAGTTTTATGTTGCTTTAACAACAGTTAGTACCATCTCGTTTTCTAATCTTAACACTTTACAATAATATAAAGCTGTGTTTGTTTTAAACTATTAGGCTTACTTCTCATTTTATTTATAATGTCAAAACAGAAATTATACAAGGAAAAAATATTAAGTTAATACAAGACAGAGGTAGATCACACCCAAACAGATTTATGCTTCAGCATACTAAACTAAAGTTGTGGATAGCAATGGAGGAAAAAATAGACACCATATTTTTCAGAAAAGCATTTTCCCTTTTTTCTGCTGAGATGTACTTGATCCCAAATCCTCAGTATATTTCTACAATGATTCATTGCCTCCATCAAAATGCCAAGGTGGGTTCATTCTAATGCAGGATGTCTCACTGTTTTAGTCACATTTGTTTCAATCTACATTAAACACAATCAATAATACTTGATCCCTGATAATTTTAACTTACTTTGAAAACCTGACACTTCAGTTCAATTAAAACATTACCCATTGTGTTCTACATTAGTTTACAAGAAAGACGTATTTTTGAGACAGACTTACCACAGAAGTCCTCACCACCAAGTCCTTCAAACTTTTCAAGAAGAAAACAGAAGCTGATTAGATGTAAAAATTGGATACCTTACTGGAATGTTCTAAAAGACAGGTATGCAAGATGTGCAACAAAACCCTATAAAGAGTCAGTATGAGACCCATACTTTGATACGCTTCAGGTGCTTGTTTAAAGTCAGTGTTTGTCATGGTGAGAAATTCTGTGGTGACTGTCGAGACAAAGATCAGAATAACAGCGGTGATCACAGCTGGAAGTAAGTTTGAAAAAGACACAACAATGAAAAATCCACTCTCTAAATCGATACAACTGATAATGTAGACCTATACTTTTTTTCATATTGACTGAAAGCTTGGAGTATGCTGACCTAGGTCTGAACCCACTGCCATGCCATCTATATGTATCATGTGCTCTGAAAACTAATTGGTTGATGGAGTTACGCATGGAGGCGTGAAAAACTTTGTAATGCTCAGTCACAGCAGGATAAGACCAGAAGAAGACATTAACAGGGACTGAGGAGGAAGATGACATGGTAACAAGAGTGAAGTAATGCATGTCCTTGTAGACATAAAGGACTAGGAAGATTAAGTAAGCAAGAGCTGTTTTTCCCATCTCTCTGTCAAGAAACAATCCCCTCAGATATTTTCCTAGCTTTTGTGAAAACCAGGCTCCATTTTTTTCATTTATTACATGTAATAGAGAACACAGTAATAGTTCCATATGACAGAGATGAATGCAGTATAAATGCCTAAAGTGTAGTCACTTATTTTTCTATATTTTATTCTAATTTTTTATATTGGCTATAAATGGAAGAGAGATTTTTGCTGTTGTTTTAAAGAACCAACAGCATGTTTTACCATGATTTTTTTTAACAGCAATAAATTTACTAAGTTCCATTTGCTGTCAGTTAATTTCAGCATGTGCCATGTTTCTCTCAAAAATATCCTTTTGCTAAGATTTTATGGCTATTGCACAGTTTGCTGCTCTACTACTTCCTCCATTACCACAGTTCCTCTCATTCAACTGGTGCATTCATTTAAAGATGAAATAGAATACTTCTGTAGCTAATCCATTTTTTAAAGAAACATGTCTATCATAAAGAAATCACTATCTGTTCAACCGCACAGGTCATGACTTGCATTCTACAATTGACAAGCTTGGTATGTAGTTTAGCAAGCTAACGCTAACTTTTTGCATAGCAGTTCTTTGAACAGTACCTTCAGTCAGCTCTGTGACTTCTCCACCCTGATAAACCATGATCTGCCCTCCAAAATTGCATGTATTCTGTGGCTGTTAGACTGCTATAGCAATACTATAAACCATGCATGATACAACCAATACAGAACACTGTATGATATACAGTGTATGATACGTGTATGATATACAGTGTATGATATACAGAACACATGCATGATATAACCAATACAGAACACTGTACAGAACACATCAAACCTACCCTCCACCCCTTGTTCTGGTTTGCCGCTGAGTATCAAAACTTAGGGCATTCATTTGCTGACACAAACAGTATCAATATGAAAGATGGCCTAATGCATGCAGATGAAGATGATGACTGACAGCAATTTTCTGCTTGGCTCAGTGGAGCTTTCAACAACGAAGAAAACACTGTTTGCACACAAGATGCAGATTTTTGAGTGCTTGTTCATTTCACCACTTCTTGAGGAACTAGAGATCATCACAAACCTCATGTCTGCCTATTCAATTTAGAGTATATACTTTTGAGCTTCCTAATATAACCTTTTCAAAATAAAGCCACTTTACTGAACACACTGCTGCCTCTCTGGAGTCCAAGAACAAACACGACAGACATTAGTCATCTGCACGCTGCTTAACACATTGATGGAAGGCACATGGATACAATGGTAAAAACTATGAAGAAGAGAACAAAATACTTCAGTACAGATATAATTGACTGGAAGTGCATTAGGATTGTAGAACGTAAGAACAGAGAAACCTCTGTAAAGGTTAGCTGAGTGTAAAGTACTATCAGTCATTGAAATAAAAAGCACTCATAGCTCCTGTAAAGCATGTGGTCTCTGTACTGAACCATTATAAATACCACAGTACAACATACACTAGTTTTGCAAAACAAATGTGAAGTACTTTGGAAACTGTCAAAATGATTAAAATCTGCAGCAAACACTTTTTTTTTAATTTACATTTAAAAACAAATGAGAACTATGAGCTAGAAGATGCTACAAACTCTAAAAAATAAGTCAATAAGGATGAAATTTATTAGTGTTTTTCTACAAATTCCAAAGACCCCCATAAGAATAGTGAATATGGAAGTTCTGGCAGTACTGAATATGGACAGCACAAACCAGAGAACTCCAAACAAGGGCAGCAGTGAAAAGACAACACTGGAAGGCATGCAGATGGACACTGATATTCTAGCTGATAGCCATACTTTGCACGTATTGTAGGAACTGCTAATCCCACCTTAAATTTTTGGTTGCTAAGATAAAGGCTGTTTCTTTTATATTTTGATAAACAGGAAAGTTAAGTCCATTGAGCATCATATGTACCTAACTGAATCAACTTTGAGATGGGCTGCAGGACTGCAAATCCTTAACACCACCACATAGCAGCACAGATGAGGAGGTTTACACAGGCTTAGGATGTATCATCTTGCACTGTGCAGCAGTGAGTCATGAGACTGAGGAATTCCCATCCGAATTTCCCTACACTAAAGAAGACAATGGAGATTGTAGCAACATAAAAGAGGAGGGGAAATATTACATCCTTAAAATATCAGAAGTGCTAGAAGGAAATCTTCAGATACTGTCAGTAAAGTGGCTGTTTTAATACTCACAAAGCTCACACTTCAGGAGGAGGGAGACAGGCACCCAAGTGGGTAGGGTAGGAGGAATGTTAAAAGACTTCCCACTGGCTCAACCATTTCCAGTTTGCAAGATGGTTTTTGTTTTAGTTTTTTTTTTTAACACCACAGTTCTGCTGGCAGCCATTTCAACAGCTTGTCTTTGGCTGTGAGACAGACAGCTTCTCTTTCCATGGGATCAAAAGATATAAAAAGAACAACCAAACATACTGTAAAAATACAGCTATTACTGTAAAATAGAGCATTATTAAATTAAAACAATAACTGATCCCCAGAAAGTTGGGGATCCTTCCTTCCCCACGTGAAGGAAGAAATTCCTTTTGATTTCTTTAGCTAAGAGCACTACCAGAGAAACATTCTTCCAAAGAAGGGGAAAAAACAAATAAAATATTTACATACAGCATATAAATCCTCAATAAGCTTTTTCCTTATTTTGTTGAATGAGAAGGAGGTTGCTAAGCTTTTTTTAGTTTGAAATGCATTTCAGTAGTTCTATCATCATTTTTATTAGCTGCAGAATAGGTTAAGAGAAGATATTTTATTTATTGTTTCTCTATGCAGTGATGCTGCAAGATGAGAATTCCATCTCTTTTCACCCAACTACTTCAGTATTGTTATTTTTAAAGAAATGTGGTACTGCTATCTAAAACCGGTGTGCAGAGCTTTAATTTCACAATATCAAACAGAGCTCTCCAAACTAGCAAATACAACTAGGCTACCAATATCTGTGTAATTCGATATGCTGACACATTTTTATTTTCTGTCTCAGTAATGTCTCATTTCACTAACTCATTGCCATAGGCTACAAGCAACTCTCACTCCCTGAAATGTCATACATAATTAATACGTGGTAAATTTTAAGAAAGTTCTTCAGACCCATTGAACAGGGCATTTCTTTCACTTTCTGTCCTACAGTATTGTGTAACGTTGATGCAAATCACTCTGTTTTCAAAGTCGCCATATTTGGATGGTCAGTGAAAATCTCCTATGCCAAGGTGATGATATTCTCAAACCTTTGGTTGTATAAACATAAGCATAAAAGCTCAGCTAAGTACGTTGGCCTAATTTACACGGTGATTCACTGACTGCAAGTGCAACTTACATAGTGTACATATACTTACATATACTTTTGGCTCTATAATGTTTGTAAACTCGTGCACTGAACAATTTAAAAAAATCTAGCCTATACATTTCGTAAATATTTTTAGTCTCGGTAGACAAATATAGCACTATATACTTGGATGATACATGTTCATTATGCAGTGCTATACCTAAGATCTGTGCCTCCTGGAGTCTTCAAGCCAAACGACATTTAGAAAAAAGTGCCCGTTCCCCTTGTTTCACTTACTACAAATGCCGCGTAGCCATCCATATGATACCTCTGGTCCAACAGCATGTGTATATGGATACAGTTTGTTTCCACAGACGATACTTACTCACACAATTATTTGCAGATTCAGCAGCACAGTCAGTTAAAAGAAGTAAAGCACTCCTAGCTCTGAATACCTCATCCCATCCCACTTTTTTTGGAGGCAGAGACACAACCACAATGACAACTAAAACCCTGCAGTACTGGTGCAAAAAGAGCTGCATAGCCTTCCTCTTCATTTTGCTCTGCAACCCTCAGTTTTAGCTTTGTTCCTTCATTTTTGCTTTACTATTATTTCCTAGTATTTATTGCAGTCCTTTAACACCAACTTAAATGTGAAACTTAGGTCTAAAAATTGTGCTTACATTAGATAAGGATTGTTATCAAACCTGCAGGTATCTTCCCAGACAGATGCTAATGATATTATATACAATTTAGATCATTTTAGTAAGAAAAAATCTAATGAAGCAGACTCATCTCCGAATACAATTCTATAATTGTTAGCACACAAAATGTTAAATTTTCTTTATGGGTGGACACAGTGAATGTGTTCCAGCATACCATTGTAAATCTGTTGTACCACCAAGAAAAAGGTTGCCAGTAATCACAGATTTTTGGTGCACTTTATAGGCATGTCTATGTGCTCTTGGTTGCCAGGTTCAAGCTCCCAAAACCAAATGGCTAAAGCCAATTGTGTCCACATTGTCACCCCACGTTCATTCACAGCTGAGGCCTGCTGCATTCAACTCACTTTAACAGGCTTGTTGGGCTCACCTGCTTTTGCACTCAGCAATGAGAGGCCTTTCCAGGATTAAACGTGAAGTGATTCTTGTGCATTTCACACATCCTATGATCTCCCAGCGCGCTCTGTGAGAATCTCCCTGGCATGTCAGCTCTTGACTGGCTCAGTCAGGGCCGAACTCCCTGCACAAGCCAACTGCATGACAGAGCTGATGAAGTCTGGGATGTGAATAGGAGGCTTCAGGGTGATTTGGCTCCTCTGCCTTGAAGCCGATGTCCCTGGAGTTACAGGACCCAGCATTTCTTTGATCTTTACTCTAATTGTGCTACATCTAGGTACAGTCCCAGCAAGGATGAGACTTCCATGTTTTTCTAGATCTAGATAGAGTCCTGAGACTTGCATGATAGGCCTCAGAGGGCTTACAACAGATTTACTGAACTGGCTCTTCAAGTTTTACATGAACCGCAAAGGTCTGAGCAACTATCACATACGCTCTGCATTTCCAGTTGAAGCTTTCCTGTCTGGGAGACAGTTGTTTTGCACCAAAGAAGAAATTGAATGTGAGCCAACAGTGGGTACTTATGGGATCTGGAATCAAGTATGTCAGCTTGCAATCTGAGTTACCGTGAGAGCGTAGAGTGCAGTGCTAAGCGTAGTCTAGTTCTTACTCTCAGAGAACTTCTGTTTATTTCCATGACTGGGTTCCATTCACTGGGTTACAGCCAAGAATCAAACCAAGCCTCCAGCAAGGCCACTTTTGCCACTCATCCATTCAAATGCATATCATCATTTTCCCTTGCGAACACATTCAAGAAACAGTTATCTAAGAAAACGTAATCAAATGTGCATAAGCTTGTCAGTATTTCTGAGGAAATTGCTCCTACTAATCTTAGAGTCTTAAAGTCTGAGATGATTTGGCATTGTTTTTCCTCAACTAGAGTCTGAAAGATTGTTTCACCTGAGCATACAAAAAAAATTGCATAATTTGTGCAGGTGAAGAAAATTACTGAGTGCCAAAGATTTGAAATATAATGAAAGCAACATAGCTAAGACAGGGAAGTGTTAGCTTCCCAGAATACCAAAGTAAAAGTTTAGTGTTCCAAAATATATTCAAGGAAAGGTAAAGCCTAGTACAGAATCCAGAACAGCATCATTATTTTGCACAAAATCACACAAATAGACCCTAAAAAGAGCTATTTCAAGAGGCCAAAATAAGGCAGCATTATCAAAATCACGAAGATTAATAAACAAAAGCATATGAAATGCAATCCCATCTCCTCCTAATTTTCTTAAGTACAGAGAAAGAGAAATTATAATCCAAAATGTCATTTTTTTTCCCCTTGTTTGGGTGAAGTTCCAAATGAGCACACAATGGAAACCCAAGGGAGAAGTCCTTTCAAAAAATACAGCACTGAGTTGTAGTAATTCGAACATGGATGACACTGCTTTACTGAGCCAGGAAGGCTGCTGAGGGTACAGTCTCCTAAGGTGAACTTGTGAAGGGTTTCTCCGAGGTAAACAGAGATGACTATAGATATGTTTGGCACTCTTAAGAAAATTAATACGAATATGAGGAAGAACCCTCACATTTCAAAATCGGAGATCAGTAATTCATTATATGCGATTTTTCCAGCCAAAGTTTATATAACACCTAAATCAAAAGAAAACTACTGTTGCCATCACAGTGAGTCATTTTTGTTTACTTTTAGACAACCAAGTCATCATGGCTAGGAAAAGAAGATAAAAAACTTAGCAGATTATTTTTTTCCTTTTAAACTTACATTGGAAGCCATCAGAAAGTAAGTTGAGTAATTTCTCATATAAACTGAATAGTTTTGTATATTAAGTAGATAATACAATTCCAGTTGCTGCCTCTCCTTTAATGGCAGCAGCCATCTAGGCAAAAATGCAATGTGTTTTTATCTATTTGACATGTGCCCTTGTCCTGATTTATACTAGGTACTAGTAATTTGTTCGCATGAAGGAAGTGAACGAAATATGATATGATGCAACACATGTAAGCATGTAAGACAACATACACCACAATGGACAGATCACAATTATCAGCAGGTGCAACTTCTGAAAAAGTCCATTTAAAGTTGACTGAGAAATGCTCAGGTACTTGCCTACATATGGATTTCAGAATGTCTTTATTGCACAACTCACAGCTCCATTGCCACATTTCAGAAAAGTCACATTACTAATATTCTAAAATAAAGTCTTATCGAGGAAAACCAATATGCACTGGCAGAAAGATAGGAATAATTTTTTTTTTCTTCCATTACCTTAGAAAGAAAGAAAATAATAACTGATCTCAGTCTAGCCTTCTCTAACCCCTTTTGTCAAGAAATACAGCAACAAACACAGTATTTCAAACAAAGAGGAATTTAACACAATTTGCACAAAATCTCCCAGTTTGGGCCCACACAAATTATAAAAGGAAAAGAAACAAGCAACTAAATTACTTAGTTTCTTATCAACATGCCTTTTTGTCCCTTTCTTAATTCAATCACATTTAATAGAGGTAAAACATTTAACATTTTCCCCATTTAACTATTCCTCAACATCAATCAGCACCATCCACTCAATCCACATTTTTCCCTTTTGTCTCAGACAACCAGCATTCACCTAGGGCTTCTACTATCTACAACACAACATGCATATAGGTTGATGAAGTGGGATTCAATCTCACCACATCATAACTTCCATAACACCTTGACGAAAAAAAGCAAAGGAAGAGAGGGTGGTTTTTTCCCCCTCATGGAAAATACAACCAATTCCTGTTTCTCAGTAGCTCCATTGACTATCTTTGGTCAAACTCATGTAGGTTACAAGGAATAAGAGAAATAGCTCTGCCTATACAGTTTTCATAGTTCAAAAGTATTTTATGTTTAAGACACTATTTGGGTCTATGAAGTCTGCAGTTTGTGGGAATTGTGGTTATTTAGCTAAT
The DNA here is from genome assembly GCA_013398915.1 of Dromas ardeola. NCBI lineage: Eukaryota > Metazoa > Chordata > Aves > Charadriiformes > Dromadidae > Dromas > Dromas ardeola. The sequence continues at coordinate 50,011 of VYZM01021394.1, forward strand.
TGAACTCAAAGATATGTGAGAAAAATGTGCCAAATGTCAATAAGAGAGCATTTATACATATTTCCTCTGCTACAGTCAGTAAATATTTTTCTTAAAATGTGATAAAGAAAATTCAAGTGTCCTCTGAAGAGTTACTGTGTTATTCAGAGACTGAACTCAATTTTTAATGTGTGAAACAGAAGGATTATAATTTTGGTTTAAAAGCAAGTATCAACAGAATTTAATTATGGAATTACTTCTGATGCTTCACTGATACTGAGTGTGCCATATAAAGCAAAATAAAAGACTGCCTCACAAGTAAAGAACATTATTAATCTCTCTAGCTTGAATCTAGCACGAAAATACTCTTACCATCTCTTCTGCAGCTGTTGCTGGTTTATCAATCTTTATGCAGAAGATACTATCTATCATAATATCTGTGCTGTCAAAACCTCATAAAACATGTTTTATGACTGATGGTTCAGAAAAAACCCTGATACAAGGAAAACAACTGATACAATGAAACCCCACCCAACATTTGTATTAATTCAGCTTCACTATTTAGCAAATCAAACTTAAAGTGTAATGAGTAAACCTGAATTATTGCACGAGATTTATCAAACCATTTGGTATTATCCCGCTCTGTTTGTTCATCATTGACCCAGAATATGGGAAATGCTGCAGCGAGTCACATAAAAGGGCCAATGGCAATCAGCAACACAGGTAGCCTGCTGTGAGAAGTTAGTGCCAAAAAATTACTCTCCTGTGTGCAGGACACCTGTGGGTGAATCCTCTATCACACTAAAAGCTGCTAGCTGGCAATCAAGTTCAAACACCTGATCACTAGATACATGTGTATACTGCTGGTCCATCTGCGGCACAGAACATGTGCCAGAAGTTTCACCAAAGGTGAAGAAGAAAGGAGCGGTGTAAAGTGTATCATATGTTTAGGAAACACTTTGTTCATAAATCTGCACTAAGTATTTTATTATTTTTCTTATTCACAAACAAAACGCGCCACAGGCAGTGAAAACATCAGATTTTCTGTTATGGCCAGAGGGATTTACAAGCTATGATTATTATATTTTGGGGACTGCTGTTGTACTGTAATCTTTTCTCAAAGCTCCTAAAATTTCACATTAAGAGAATCTTTAAAAAAAAAAGAAAGTTGAAGTACATAATTAATAATTAATAAATAAATACCAAATCTGTCAGAACATGTTCAAAAATCAGATCACTGGTACTAAATGCAAACTTCCTGGTACATATGGGTGAAAGGAGATCTAATGCATGATGGGATAAAAAACTGCCAGTCTTGTTAAAAACGGGGATTAATCTAAACCTCACTGAAGCTAATGGGACTTTCCATTAACTTCTACAGTCTTTGGATCAGGTCCTATAGTTTATTTTTCTCTGCCCTTTTATCTTCTCTCCCTTTCAGATTTGTTTTTCTCCTTTATGTGTTACAAGAGCAGTATTGAGAGCTGAAATGGACAATGCTTAGCTGGCAGTCGTTCTCTGGTAATTAGACTGAGTCTCAAACACCTGACCTGCACATCTATGGATATCAAGCACGTCTGAGTGCCCAATTACCCAGGAGTATTAAGAAATAGGTTTGGAGGATGGGCAAATGATTTGATTCTTAAATTCTTCTCTAGTTGATGCTGTACATGCTCCTTCTTTAGCACAGCCTAGAAGACCCAAAGAGAGACTGGAGGTCAAATCCTGTCTGAACCATCATACACTGTGAACAATTTCTTCATACTGTTTAGGATCTTTGACCTTTAGAAAGTCTACAGCATTCATAATTATATGTAAAGCAGCTTTGATGGTGTCTTCCTCTATAATGGATTCACAGATATGAATAATACTCCTTAATTTTCAAGTATTTCTTTTTCAAATTAATATTTCAAAGAGAAAAACCCTTATCTTGTTAAGAAGAAGAGTTTTTAGGGTTGTAGCTCTTGGATAGGATGATACAGTTTGGTGGCCTCTCTTGTTAAAAATGTTCTAGTACCCATCTAATGCCCACTTATTTATGGATTTTAGACTAAAAGCCCTTTTTTGCCAGTTTTCTTCACAAGCACTTATCTCAACATCCTCATTAGATGGTTTTTCTCTTTTCTTTTTTTCAAGGCCTATCCATGCCCTTGGTACTTTCTTTTGTTCCATTCTGCAAAAGGAATGGGTTTAAAGGATCTCTCTCCACCAGTTTCAACTTTTTTCCTTTGTAATTAGCCTTATTTGAGGAGCAGAAAAGTAGAAGACCAGAGAGGAATAATAATAATAAAAAACCCCAGTGAACAAAGGAGATGATGTTCTTTACTTCAATCATATGCTGTATAGCCTGAGTCAAAGAACTTGCACATCTTTCTTTTTTTTTTTTTTTAAATCTGACTCATATGGTACGCGTAAGCCAGCTGAGAGAAAAATTCGAAGCTAAAGAGGAGGAATGTTTTATTCAGCTGGTTATTGTTATTGCCAGGAGCTTATTTAAAAGTTATAATTAAAGAAATCTTTTGCATACAGTAATTTGGAAAGGAAAGAGATGTTTACCATCATCTGCTGAGAAGGAATATATTGGTAGTATTAATACAGAAGTGTGTGAATAAGAAAGAATATATTTGTGATGGGCAAATGTATGAATATGCATATTTGAAAAATAAGCAGTGAAATAATGCAGCTGAACTAGAATGGAACTTGAATATGAATTACTGCACAATGAAGTCTAGAACTACTTATTATCATAGCTAACTCTGGTGTCAGTCTTCATTAAAAAAACTGGGGAGAAGAATTTCTTTGGTATTCTCCTTCAAACTGAAATAAATACCTAACACATATTGGCAGTCCTGATAAATCTTAAAACTCTAGAAGGTATTTCAGCATGCACAACATCTGTGGAAATACAGAAATCTGAATTTGTGGTGGTTCTGAAACTCAGTTGTGAAAGGTTCAGAAGAGCTACAAACAAGAAAAAAAAAGCTTCCTTTACTGATAAAGAAAGTCAATGGATTTGTATTCTAACTTTTTTCAAACTCTTTAAAAAACAAAGAACATTTGTACCTTGAATATCGGGTCTTGACTTCCTATGTTTTGTTTGCTGTTTTTGTCTTTTTCCCTTCTTGGTCTACAGTTCTTGAAAGACGAGATATCTAAATGAAGGAACGTTTACCACCTGGGACAAAAGGACATTTGAAACTTTTAAAAGATGGAACTCCAAAAAAACTTGCAAGCGTTTCAATTAAGAAGACATATAGAACATCTTTTGCTATCAGACGTCTACAACTGTTCTTATTTTTTTTTATATTTGTGAATAACATAAGTATTTTTTATTACTAATATCACTCCAAATACATACATGAAACGTATATACTTGAAGATGACTAAATTTGTGTCATGTCACTTACTCTTTTTAGTTCATGACAGAATTATAGTGAAAATAAACCAGTATGTATCATTTGAGAATGATCACTATATGCTTCTGAACCTTAAAACAATTATATAAGTTTAGTTTGAATTTTGGACAAAGAGTTCACGCATTTGTTATCTAAATAGGATTGCTCTTCCTCATTTTGCATATCATGAACCCGATCAATCTACTGACATTCTATATATCAAGATGTGTTGGTTGACGCTTGCAAAATAGGGGACAATTAATCAGTTTGCATACTGCCACAAACTGCAAGTCTGAAGTGATTAAACCTTCATTTTATCTCTGTAGCTAGTCAGATATCTTCCTGTGGTCTCCGCTCATTCACAAAATTGTCTCAGCTAACGCAAATGCATTACGTAATCCATGCTCATGACAGACTATCAGATTTAGAAGAGTCTGTGGCCTGCACTGTTTAAAGAATTATGTCTGTTTCTGTTACTAATTTACCATACTGCATGCTTAAGACACCTAAGTACACCATATTTTATCAAGTAAAGCACCTTCTTTCTTTTTTGTAAAGTGGAGTACTTTTTATTTCATATTTTGTATGCTTCTTTTTATATTTTCAGTTACAAGTCAACATTTTCAATCAATCCTCTAGTCGAACCCAGCTATAGCCTAGATACATGCAGGAACGGCAGACAAGGGTCACAGACTTTCCAAAATCTATAAATGTGCAACTACCTGTGGTGATTCACCTGCATGAAATTCGGCACAGAAAACTTCTGTGAGAAAATTAGAAACTGATTCTTGCTCAGGCTAGTGAAGAGATTTATAGAAGGGATTTACATCTCCTTCTTTCTTTAATAATCTCACCCTAATGTGCTGAGAAGAACATAGCGTGAATGATTTTGACTACATCCTGCAGAAGAAGCGTAATTGGATACAACTAATTTTTAAAAAATCTATTTGTTTACATTGCAAAATTAAATTTCATTTAGCAGTATGTTGCATAGATTAAACATGTTGTATACAAAGTATTTTTAATTTTTTCCTTTATACTGTTAGGTAACTTACCTCCCAGTTAGTTGTAACTCACTTTGTCCGGCAGTAGGCATTTTAAGGGCGAGTGATCACTTTCACACAGGAAATGATTCCTTCCTACTTTTTAAAGGAATTGGACAGAAACAAAAAGCCCGAGAGTCAGTCTTCTCAATCTTAACTTGTACCTATGCATGTATTATTTAAAATGCTAATGACAGACTTTAGGAAAGACTTCTTTACTAGCAGGGCACTGTAGCTCTAGAATAGGTTACTCAGAGAAGCTATGCATCTCCATCCTTGAATGTTTTCAAGACTTAACTTGACAGCACCACAGCTGACCTGCTCTAGCATTGACTATCGTCCCACTTTGAGCAGGTGACCTCGATAGGTTCCTTCCGAATAACAATTCTATCATTCTATGATTAAACTGAATGAATCCACACTTTTAAAAGGCACTGTCAACTTCTAACTTCGTTACCCATTCACAAGAGAGATCAATATTAAGTTGATGCTTAAACCCTGTAAGTTTCATAAAATCTTTCTTCAAATACCAGGAGCAAGAGCGTCTCTGATGGTTCTGAATGCCATTTAAACAGTATGACTATGTTTTTGTTGCCTGCCCAAATATTCTTAATCAGCAGCCTACCCCCTTAATTATGAGTTGTTATATTAACCACAGAAAGAAACCTGCTCTGTGCTAACAGACCTGAGGACAGTAGAATTGCTCCAATCCTGCTGTGCAGAACTTGTTCCTTTGTGAAAATGTATTTATGTAGGGATCACAAATGTTGTGGGTCTACCATTTAGTTAGCTCAGATGAAATGGGATCCCCAAAACAGAAAATCTGGAAGAAAACAGATGGGGCGGAATCAGAACTATAACATCTGGTAACACACAGATCTCCAAGGTGTCTTCCTATATTACTCATGACACACATGGTACTCCGGCTGTGAAGTCTCATCAAATAACTATTCTGGAAAAAACCTCTAAAAGACTTCATTTAACATTAGGTCTAGTGCTTCCACTGCAGCCTAAGATGCAGAAGATGTACCTTAAAAAAAAGAAAAAGGGAAAAAAAAAGGGGGAAAAAAAAAAGGGAACACAAGACTGGAAAGGGTCCATGTCAGACTCCTGTTGGAAGCAGGAGGACCCTTTAATCCTGTTCATAAACTGATGAAATGCTATCTTTAAATCAATCCTCTCTCCATTAATATTCAACAGAAGTTGTTCCAGAGCGCACCCCTCTTAAAGTTAAAAACTTTTACATTTCCAGCAATATGCGTTCTTGGACTCAATCCCATTTCTTGTGCCAACTCAGATAGCTCTTCTGCCACACACTTCCTCACAGAGATCGTCTACCTGCTACTAAGGGTTGGACACTGGTAAGACAATTTGCTTCTTGATATAAAACGAACGCAAGTTTACTTTTATTTGCAAATAAACAATAAACAAGAAGTGCTTTGCCTCAAGTTCTGTCTGCCCTGTCAAATATCAAAATGACAAAATATGCTCATGGCGCCTCTTCAAACCACTAGCATTACAGTAAGGCTTTGCCAGCTAATCCTTCTTTGGATTTAGTATGTAAAACAAGATTGCTGGGAACCACAAAGCAGCAGGAAAGAAAGAAACCTACTTCCGAGTTTTGGGTGGATCAGCATCTAGAAGACTCGGCCTCAGCCATGCATATGAGCTCCCATGTCATCAACACTAATGCTACAAAGACACTCTTAACGCTCAAAGCATTGCCAGTAGAATTACAAATCTTGCAGACACCTAAAAGGGTTATCTCAAGTCCTCCTCACAGTAAATAAAATATTCTTTAAAAGGCTTTTGGGGATCCTCAGGGCATTCCAGTATTGCCAGGAAGATGCTTTACCCTACCTAGTAGAGAAATACATAACAATGTGCTTTAAAAATTAAAAATTTAGAAGAATCTGAATAATTGCTTCTTGTCAATTTTCTAGGTTGGCATCATGTAATTCAAGAGTGAACCATCTCAACAAATTCATTTGGAAATGTCTGTCTAAAAGCTATGTAAAACTGTGTACAGAGCACAATACATGAAGTTTACACTTGCTTTGGGTTTGTCCTGAGGAACATACATCAATTCTGACATGGTATCTGTCAGTGTTACTAGTTACAAGATGCAGCCTAGTAGCAGAGGAGTCTATTTCCTATTCAAAGGCAAAATGAAAAACTTAAAGAAATATTTACAAGTCAATTGCCTTAAAATATTAGCATTTGTTTCTCCTTAAAAATAAATAGGTAACTGTGTCATAAGAATAAGGGAAAAACAAAGTTACTCAAACTCCAGAAAAATCCATAACGAAATCAATGATTTTCAATCTGCTTTTTTAGGTGTGCATACGCTATAGTCTCAGACCACTCCCTTTTGACCTGATCATAAGAATCAATCAAAGCTAAATTGATCAGTTCTTGTACTCTGATTTACTCAAATAATTGCACTGTGTTTTCTGACATGCACCAAGTGGAACTGTGAGCATGACACAGAGGTGAATATATTCCACAGGCAGAAAGATTACAGTTCATTTCAGTACTTTTCTGGTTCTTGGAAACAGAATATGCAGGAAAAAGTAAAGTGGTAAGACATATTTGTTTAAAGCATACATCTCCTAGATGTACGCACCAACTAAAACGCCATCAATCTTGAACAGATTTGCACACAGTAAAATCTCTGAAAATTGCAAAGTGATGTTTGAAAACATTAAGACAACAGAATTTCTCAGCAAAGCAGCAGTTAAGCAAATATACACAGTGAAAACAACATATTTTTCCCTAGTCTTTTTCCAGAAAACAGATACACTTTATTTGTTTTGCTGCTTTTTAAAAAAGTTAGCCTCAAAGCAGACTCCAACCAGGAAGAATTTCAAACTGTATGGCTTCCTATATCTCAAAGCTAAAGGCATATCAGGCCATCCTAACTGTAAGCATATCTACACTGTGACAAGAACAGTGCACACAGCACAATGGAACATGTGCTATGACTATAATATAAATAATTCTTGTATTAACCTGGAAAAACGTTAAAGACTAAAGAAAGAATATTGTACCTAAATAAAATGTAGAAAAGTGAAAAATTACATATTTGAGATAGGAGTGCAATTAGATATTCTCAAGAGTCAGGCATTCTTGCAGATCCACTGCTTGCTTCCACCAGTGTTGTCAAGGTCTCTTGATTTAGATAGGTAATGAATTTATTACAAATTATACACATATTCCATTAGTTTCATATATTTATATACACATTTGGAAGGAATAATTCTGCCTGCTGTGGCTGACTTCCTGAGCAAAGAAGACTGGTTTCTGTTTGAGCTCCAGGATATGCAGCAAGAAAATAAACATTTTGATTGGAAAATAGACTGATGTTGAACCCATTACTTAGCTTGTTAAAAACTGGACCATGCTGCTCATTTTCATCTGTCTTGCTTCAGTTTTTAGTCTGTGAATCCTGCAATGTATTTCTCTAATGGGTTCACAGAGCATGAATCACCATATATTTCCTCCAAATATTCTACTGCATGCTAGCGACGACAAATCCACTTCTTGGTTTCCTTTTGCTGATAAGCTAAATATATCAAGGTATTTATAACTATGACTATAAACCAGGTATTGTTAACTTCAAATATGCTTATGACTTTTTAAAATCCTTTCTAATTCTTAACATTGAAATATTACTGACAATTAAAATGGACACAATCTATTCTGATCCTCTTTGCTTCTTTTCTATCTTCAGCCTGGCTTCCTGTTTTTTTTTCAGCAATACCACGAGCAATGCCATGAAGGAAAATGATTCCAACCCTCTAATAACTCATTATTTCTCTGTGTATGTACATTATCCAGCTACTAGGATGGCCAACAGTGTTGTCATATTGCCAGTGTTGCCATTCTTGAATAGTTATATTCAAGAATTATGGTAGATATCCAGCTAATATATTTTTAAATTCATAATTAGAACTGGAGAATTTAACCAAATGCACTTAAAAATACTTGACAGACCTTGGCCTTAGCTATTAATCCTGTTTTCACTGAAATCAGGGAAATACAACTCAAGAAAACCCTTTCATCTTAGATCTGTGATAATACGTTATTATATTAAATCTCTTCATTTCAAACTTTTATTTTATTTAATTTCTGGCAATAATTTTATCAGTCAATGAGCAGGATGAGATTTCCCAGAAGTCAGCTCAAGTCTGACTGAAGGTCAGAATTTCCCCACAGATATTCATGCGCAATCTGGCTGTACAACACATGCCTCATTCAGAAACAAAACTTTTTAGAAGATATTCTGCCTCTTAATAGTCTTTGGCCTAAAAATTCAGAAACAACACCTGTGAATCAGTTTGAGTATTATGAAGAGTTTAAAAATGGGTTATAAAAATTCTTAAAATTGGAAGGGTAAGAGGTTTTGAATAAGCCATGTTTTTAAAGCAATATTCAACTCAACTTTGGTATCTTGGATACCACTATTTTCATGACACAGATCAGTTTCAGGTAAAGAAAAGTTTAAATGAAAAGAAAGAAAACAAACGGGAAGGGAGAACCAACCAAACCACTTTCTCTTCGTTTGCAGGAAGAGGGTAGTGAAAGATCAAGGGTGCTGTCTTTACAGGACCAGAGAGGCAAAACCTTGTTTTCATCTTTTCCTATCGCTCTCTCGGGGCATAGCACTCCGGGTTTCAAGGCAACATCAGCAGCATTCAATCGCAAGTCTAGCAAGAACGCCCATTAACTACACTCAAGGCATTATTATTGAGCCCTTTCTCTAAGTTCTGTTTACTACCTCAGTTTAAAATTATAGTTCTGATTACTGATCAACTTGGAAACAAAAAATTTTCACTCGAGCAGTCCTATCAGAACACCAGGAAAAGTCCTGCATGGAAGCAGAGTCCTTCCATATGGGTAGCCCATATACTGAGGCTCCCTCTTCACTTTTGTATCCTGACAGATATGCCCCTGGGGTGCCTTGAGATTTCCCTGAAGTACTTCTCTGTGATCTGTCTGCTCTTCACTGGCGCTTCACCCCAACACTAGGCAAAAGCCTCACACTGATCATCTTCAGCTTGCCTCAGAGCATTCCCCAGCTGCGAGGTCTTGGGATAACGGTCCATCTCTACACACTTGCAGAAAACGCTTCAGAGAAATCATGAACCCTAAATTTATGGTTTTCCTTTGATCTATCTGAACCCCAACTTCAGCCAAGTTTAATGACAAAAAGCCCCCGAAGGATTATTAAGCAAGTATTAAATTTAGACTTTTAGTTCAAGAATGGAAACCCTAAACTCCCACTTATATCCTAAGCCTGGTTGCTCAGACAGTAAGGCTCTAATCTTTACATCTGTAACCTCTATCTTTTTTATATTTTGCTGTTGGTTTTGGGACACAAAAGCAAATACCCTAACTCCTCTAGCACAGTACAGATAATTGTATCAGCGGGAACTATGGACATGCTTATATAGGGAAGACCATCTCTTACAAGGGATGCTTTTTAAACTGGAGACTACATCCACCACCATCAAGTCCAGAAACTGACGACCTGAAGTAAAAGTAACAAATAAATTTATACAAAATTTGCTTTTATGCAATATAATATGAAACATAGGCTTAAGTGTCCTCTTTGAATAACCTGAGACCCATTAATTTAACTTATTAGACATCTGGAATTGCATACAGGAAAAAAAAAAAGAAAAAAACCAGAGGTGATACTTCTTCCTGAGCTAACATAAAGTAAAGTTGTTAACGTCTAATTTTGAACTCTACCTTTGTGCGTTAGCAGATCTGAAGACAGAGCTTGACAAACTGGAGTATTTATCTAGACAAAAATAGCCACTCAGCTGTGCTTTAGTGCCATTTTCTGTCACACCAGCATGACAGCACTAAGTGTTTAGTTCAAATAAGTGGCTCCATGTCCTCTGATAATACAACATGGTTCCAGCATTCTGTTCACTACAATTTCAGCTCCATCAGGGGTGGCACAAGACAGCTCAGTATTCCCAGAGATTTTCAAACTGTGGTGCATGTGTTCTATTATGCACTCAACCTGTCTGGTCCATTTGGACTGGATTCACCAGGGAATACAATTAGCTGGCCATTTTATTTACACAACTCAGCCTGCCAATTTGTCTGGAGTTTTGGTTATTTTTATGTTTCTCTTTCTTGCAGTTTTGAATTATTTCTGATGTGGTAACTAACTGTAACGCAGATTCTTTTTCTACTGGGCATTAGTATGTAAGACAACCAACTGTTGGGGACTCACCTTGGGACAGTTAGGATCTTCAAATTAGAAGTAGTAGTTATTTCCTCTACAAACTCGTTGTTCTTTTTAATGAACCACTAGATAAGACTTCTTCCTAACGTGCTGCCAAAAAAATCATGTAGAATATGAAGGAACAGCAACAGAAGAGCGAACACAAAGCAACAAATTCTGCTTCCTACTGCATGACTAATAGGTGGTCCCAAAGCAGGGCGCTATTTTTGCGCTGAAGACCAGAATTTGATACCGGCTATTCAGTATTTTAGTAAAACAGGCAAATATTCAAAAAATAATACAAGAAATAATCTTATCCAAAGGGCACAGAACTTACATAATTTCAGCAAGCCACACAGAACCACTATTGTCACTGTATTTTGTATTCCAAAGTTCATATAGCACATATAACACAAATATTTCATGTCAAAAAATAAGACCACACATAACCAGGTAAATACAAAAAGTCACTCTCTTTCAAATGCAAACATTTGTAATGGTAAACCTATGAAAATATTGTGTTCTTATTCAAACTAGGAGGTTCGTATATTACTGATTTTACGATGCAAAATATTTTCTGCCAATGTCTTCATTATTATTTTCTTCCTCTCTCTCTGCCTCTCTTACCCTCTACCAAAGAAAAATATCTCAGCTTCCTACATTATTATCTTGAGGCAACACAAACCCAAAATGTTTCATACAATTAAAACGAAACTTAGTAAGAAGAAAAATTGTGCTACGTTTCATCGCACACACTATTTTTTTCCTGTGCTGCTACTTAACACAAATAGCCTGTCTTACAATTTTCCTAATTACCCTAATTATCTTTTTCCAAAAAACATGCTACCTCTGGACAAGCCCATAAAATATGTCCTAAGCTACTCTCTTGCCAAAAGCTTTTTCCACAAACTTTGCTAATCAGCTTCATGTAACTTACTCATTTTTGTAACGACTCATAATTAAACTATGATAGGAAGCTCCGATACTTTCACCATTAAACTATAAAGAATTCAAATTACTAAAAATTATACTATACACTGCAAACACAAAATGACTGATGAGATTACATAAAATCTCTCATAACTCTGAAGGCTTCCATCACTTTAAGCCTTTCAGTGAGTAACAATGAGTCAAACTGAAACTATCACCAAAGCAGGGTTAAATTAGAAAAAATGATCCGTGCATTTAAATGCTGACAGACAGCCACAATCATTATAAACTCACTCGAATGCATGAAACGTTCACTCCCCTTAACAATACAGCATGTTCTTATTTACATTAAGAGGTTTGAGAGCAAAAACCAGAACCTTTACCTGGTCTCAAGTGTCCCTTATTCCTCAGGCCAGCCCACTGTCTCCTGGAATGTTTTCCCAAAGCAATACAGGTTACTAGCCCTCCTCTCAGGGAAGTAGAAAAACGTAAAATTACTTCTCTCCATTCTATAACTTCATATTGTGTATTAGTTTGGCAGATGGACATAGCAGTTAGAACAAATACTCCTGTTGATCTTGATGTGTGTTGGGTTTACAGCATCTGTGAAGTTACAGGAGGAGAGGGAGACACACGGTCAGGACAAATGGGGCGGTTGCCTGGTCATTCTGGCAGAGCTCACTGAGACGCTGAACTGTGAAGGGGAGGTCTTAAAAGCACTGACAATATGCCATATTCAAGCAACACATCACTTATTAATTTTTTCAGCTTCATGAATACACTGGCCTTGGCATGTTCTAGAGTTTTGATTAATTGTTGGTAAATCTTATAATTCTAGTGGGGATGCTAGATTTTGGGTTTCAGAGTTTCTTTCTGTAAAACAAACTAAACATATCATTGCTTTCACAAAGTGAGATATTTCGGCAGGAACACTTCCAGGAGACATTTAACAGCCTATGAAAACAACTGAACACTAATGCTTGGATCAGGAAAGCAATTGTCTTGTTCTCCCCTCCAGTTGAGCAGAAGGCCTAATACACTGCCTTGTTAGACTGGGATGGGTAGAAAATCAATACTCACATGCCAAAACCCAGAGCTGTCTGGCAACTGCGATTTCTGCTGGGGTATAGGTTCCACATGATTTCTTCAAAGTGACTGGAGCAACGCTTTTACTTATCTCGAGTTGTGTAATGTCCCTGTGAACTTAGAAGTCAGTTATCGCTTTTCTTCTTTTCTTCTTCTTCGTCAGTTATTCTTTTCTTCTTCTCCGTCTCCTCTATTCCTTTCTTTCTTGTCCTCAAGACTCACAATTTTAAGAAGATTACAGAACTCAACTTCATAGGGCCATTTTTATTTCCTGAGGAAGAAGGACAGAAGGCAGAGTTTACCCTACTGTTGGACTTTTTAAAGCAATGTCGTCAGAGCTCTTTGCCAAGCAGTCCAAGAAAGGTGCCTTAACACAACAAAAGAATCAATCCAACCACGTAAAGATGGCTTACAGTGTACCTGATTGATAACTTTATCCCACCTCTACTGGAAGAAGTGATCTCTGGGCCATGACATGGCACAAGTGGAGAAAGTTTTCTTCTATAGGCCAAAAACATAGCCAATTCAAAGCCACGCACAGTAAGTCAGTAAAAGTGTCTCTCCATACCTGAATGTAATTACTGAAGTAGTTTCTCTTCTACCTGAGCTTCAGACTCGAAATTCAGTTTAAATCTTAAATAAAACAGCATTTAATTCCTACACACTTTTATAGTTTTGCACGTTTCCCCATAGACATTTTTGTCATCATTCATCACCATCATCATTTTTGCAAAAAAAGAATCCACCCTCTCCTAATTTCAATTGTTTTTTCCTCTAAGATGGGTAACACTAATACTAACATTCCAAGAATGAGCCAAATTCTAATAAAATAGTAAATAAATTTCTTAAAAGTCCTCCATTGAGTTTTTGCTGGAAATGCCAAAAGAAAAAAAAACCCAATTATACAAATGAACTTCAAAATATATTTGAAGAATGTTGAGATTCCTTAGGTAAAAACAGGAACGCATTTCTTTTTCTCTGGTAGTATTAATAGTAAAATGACCTAGCTGTGCTGCTATACAACCCAAATATTGGGTTCTTCATCACCAATGCCAACACAAGAGGAAACCTAAAACTTGACAGTGACACATATAATGTCTGGTAGACCAGAAATCAATAAGAGCAGTGACCTGCTTTCAAATGAAAAGCAGGAAGAATCGCTCCCAAAGGCCCAAATGTTTATATGGCCTTCCGACTAACCACCAAAATAAAGGAAAAATGTAGAAACTTCATACATGACTACGGAACGGACAGAACTAAAAAACCACTTGTTTTAAGCAAATATCATTCAAGTTTATATACACCACAACTTGTTGGTTTTTAACTGCAGAAATCAGAAGTGGTCAGTCTGAAGTAAATGACAGAGGAGAGAGAAACTGAAGGAAAAAAATGCTAAGCAGAGTTCATGGCAAAACCACCTTGCCAGAACAGCACAGCACTTACAGAATTACAGTAGTCCTCTGAATGATAGTGTGTGAAAAGCGAGGAGGAAAAAGGGTATTTCTGATGTACATCAAACACAGTAAGAGCTGAAGTGAGACCACACAGCTCTCTTGCTTTTCTGAAACAGGATATGAATTTAAGTCTGCAGAAATGGAACTTCTGTGTGCATGTCTTCTTCTGAGGAGGGCCTTGCAGACGCTTCCTAGAAAAATTGTTGTTTTACAGAAGGACAGCTTCTAACTCCAATGAGTTAGAAGTATGTTAGTGCTTGCTACTCTCCCTTCACTGCAGACTCCAGCTCCTCCCTGAGTCAGACTGAATGCACCTCTTTAAAAAAGACACCTATTCTGACAATACGTTCAACCCTTCTCAGGGTTTGTTGCCAATGTTACAGAGCCTAATTGCTGTTGTCAACTGTGAGGAAGATACTATATCCAAAGCGTGCCTGGAATGAAAAACTACCTTTTTTTCCCCTGTGTTCTCCCCCTATTTCAGCAGCAGATTTTTCTCCCTTGTTAATGCAAGTATCTGTTATGGAAGATTTTTCCTTCACAACAAAACCAAAAGCATCTCTCGGTTTCCAGCATGATTGTTACAAATCAACACTGATTCTGATTTCATATTTGACATTAGCATTGCTCTTTAAAGCAAATTTGATAGTTTCTCAGCAGTAGCATCGCATTTCTTTAACGCTTATTGACAGGTAGGTCAGTAGCCAGTGACTTTTTTTTAATGACTGTATTCTTTTGTTCTCTTTGCAGTACCCACAAGGACTTGAATGACAGAAAGTTCATTTTTCTGCGACTGAACATCTGATTAGAGTAGCCCATGCTTTACCCCCCTTTGGGAGACATGCTGTCAGCCAGCAAAGCCATGGTGGTCGTGGTAACTGTCACTGCATATCCAACAGCTGCTCCGTTACACATTCCCTAACCTGGCAAGGACGGAGCTGCTGAGATTCTGCCGCTTTCCCCCACCCTGGCTCTGTGCTGCCATAGCCCTGTACCTCCAGCAGGCAGGCTGGCGAGCAGCTCTCACTGCAGCTGCTTCTCACCATCCTAGTGTGGGTTCACCACCAGCAGGAGGTCTCCCTGAGGTGCCTTCTGTGGCCTCGACTCTGGAGAATGAGTGTCACCCCTGTCAAGAAACCAGAGCTCCTCAGCTGGAAGCCTGCAGGGGCCTAACCTGGTTAGTACTCAGAATTTGCTGGTGGTAGTACACTGTGGGGTTTTTGCTATACCAACGGAATGAAATTCTGAGGAAAAAATTATGCTGAAGAGGACATTTTGAATTCTTTAGGTTCAAAGCAGAACATGGCTGGCTGAATAGAAAGTCAATAAAATGGCCAACATATGTTCCCCTGATATAAAAAAAAAAATATATTATGTCTGTGCAGCTGTCATGTTCTAGCTGAGCTTTAGCTCAGGTAAAACTTGGGCTATGTAAGTCAGAATTCAATACAAATTGTGTTCAATAGATGGATGTCCTAATCATCATCTGGACAGTCATTTTAGTTTAATGCTAAATTGTTCAAAACGAACTTTTAATTACATAAAGATAAGTACCATAATAATTTCTTTGGGACAATCCTTCATCTTTGTTGAAGACGCGATAAGAAGACGATTGGAGCTTAAGCTGCCACCACAACTGGTTACACCTTTCTAGAGGTCCTTTGCTTGCACTTATGCCAGATGGTCCTGGTTGGGATTATATTCTAAGTCTCATACATATGAGTAGCTGTATCTTCCACAATGAAATCTACAACTGAAATCAATGATGTGAGACATTCTTAAACATCATAGTAATCTAGAAGCTTAAAGATACA
Organism: Dromas ardeola; assembly: GCA_013398915.1. Taxonomy (NCBI): domain Eukaryota; kingdom Metazoa; phylum Chordata; class Aves; order Charadriiformes; family Dromadidae; genus Dromas; species Dromas ardeola. The sequence goes on from VYZM01021394.1 coordinate 65,956, forward strand.
GCACACTGCTTCAATTTTTTTTAATTAACATATATTCCTGCTTGTGTAAACCACACATGAGCTTAAAAAAAATTAAATTCAAAATTTCCCCTAATTTTTTGACTAACAATTCAATTCAAAGAATATGAGAGCTGAATTACAAAGGTATTTATTTACTTTCAGTTACAGTATTAATAGCTACCGTCACTGTTGTAAAAGTGCAAATGCATTTCAAAACTTCAAAATGGTAGCATCCATGCATATGCAGTCTATTTAATTACTTGACATTCCAGGTCAGGGATTGCTTTTTATGGTAAAAAGCAAGTTAACATGTAAATGGCTAAGCAAGAAGCAGGTGAATATGAAGGGACTGTAAAAGTGCATCTGCAGAAACTCCAGTTCAGCCACACACCTGGTTTGCATTGGTGCATCTGTCAATACTGGTACAGATCAGGTGCCACTCATCAACTAAACCTTTACATTTAAAAAAGTAAACAAAATCTGTCACGCACAACAGGGGATGGCAAGAAAGTCAATTAATATGAAAAATTTGGAGATGAACTGTGGTAAAAACTGAATGGTATTAATGAACCGGAGGATACTGGTTCACAGCATAACTGGCATACCAATGGGTTTGAAATTGGAACCATAACAATAATACCATTTGCCAGAGATGGTAGTTAAAGGTTTGCAACATACTGCTGCTTCTCCAGCTAAAATTGACAAAAAGTGATCCTTATGCAAGGCCAAGATGTCACACTTCTAATAGAGAGCAAAAGAATAACAAGTATTTTTCTATGCATTAAATAGCAATGGAAGAAAAGATGTAACATTAAGATACTATACTTACAGTATATATTTCTGAGGTGTATAATCAAGAAGCATAACAAGAAGGTGTAAGAAGCACTTGTTAAGAAGCCAATAAAAACACACTAAAAAAAATAATTGTGTTTCTCTAAAGGTGCTATGATTTCTCCAGCTCACCTGGCTGCCTCCATTTGTCTAGGACTTTGTAGCTGAGGAAATAAATACCAAGCTATGCAAATTTCCACAACTTAAAACCTTTTCTAAGCAGGGAGAAAGGACCCTCAGAACAAAGAACTTTTATTTCTGTAGATGCTAGCAACAGTATATAGCATAGCCAAGTGAAAAAGTTATTCTGAAATTCCAAATGCAATGTTTTTTTAGAACACAGGTGTTAAAAGCTTGCCGTTACTCATAATCTGCCGTTCCATATCAGACAATGATGAAATTCAAACTTCAGCTTCCCCTTTCTGTGGCTTATCCCAGCATGGGAATTGATTCATCACACTCTGCAATCAACTTTTTGGTACTTAACTGAATAGAAATTATGATACTGAAGGAGATTTACATGTTTGTGTCATAGAACACAATGCTCAGGAAAAAAAAGTTGATTTATGGCCTGCAGTGGGTTTAGTTACATTTCCAAATTCCCATTCAAAGTAAAACAGAGAAAGATTAGGAGGATGGGTATTTTAATTGTTTTCTATGCTTTTCTACTTCTCTATGTTAATTTATGTAATTGTTATTTTTTTAAACAATAATTTTCTGTTTGTTTCAAGCCTTTGACTTACCAGAAGTATCAAATTTGCTCTCACATCATTTTGTTGTAGAAGTTCTGGGAAATCTCAGAGATGTTACGAACCTTACTGAAAGTTTAGAGCACTGACTATTCTTTTCTCTAAAATGTGAATTAGTCACTGAAATCAAATAAAAGGTGCTACAAAAAGTGGGCTAAAAAAACTCCAAGAAACAATGAATTCGAAATGGCCTGCCCAAAAATCCCTGCTTTTCTGAGTTGATTCACACTTACCCCTAGTTATGTAAAAACGTGACAGCCAGTTAAACTTTAGTTACACTTTCTTTTACACATCACTGTTCAATCATGTCTTCTTTGGTGCTATGATCCTTCCTAATTCTACAGGAGAGGTAGGAAAGAAAATTAAATACCTAGATATATATACATATACTACATTCACATATATCACATATGTATGATGATAACAGATATGCAGTACATGTGTTCATACCAAATATGTCATTTGTAATGTCTTCTTGATCCCTTTGCTCTTTTTCAATTCTGCCTGTTATGTTGTTTCAGTTGTTTATATTACGAGATTTTTGGAACAGATATGCAGATAATGCCTGAAGAAACAGACCCCAATCCCTGATGCTAATGTTAATAATGCACAATGATCAGACTAATGCCAGAGATAGGCAAATAATATAAATATTTATGTAAAATATAAAATAGCAAACTGCAGCTTGTTAGGAAAAGTCAAGAGTATGAACATTTATTTAATTGAAGAGCAAAGAGATTGACTATGAAATCCGGAATCACAGTATCTGTATTCAGCTCCCAGTTTCAGTTTGCCCTAACTTAAAATTGTTACCATTGTCACAGAAATTTCAGAACTGTCTAGCACTTCCAAGATCTTAAAAGATTTGTTTTACTAGCTTTGCCAAGGGTTTCCATTGAGTATCCATTTTTGTATCCAGCTTCATCACATTACATATCCTCATATACTTTACAGTTGTGAATAAAAGTTGAACACTTGTTGTAAAGCAAAGGACATAGTTAATTAAATACTTTGCAGCAAAGAATTTGAATGTAGAAGTTGTCAGGCTCTTATGACCTTCTAAACACAACTGGAATCAATGGGATAAATCTTCTGAGTTTTCATTTGGATTCTATGTATTACAACATGTCACATTAATCAGACTGAAAAATATCTCAGTATTCTACAGATGATACTATGGTTTGCCACATCAACAGCAACTAACCCTTGCTGTACCTCCACCAACTAACCATCAGAACTGGAGCTGCATAAAATCGGTATTACTTAAGGATGCACTTATCCCAGTAAGGTAGATAACTAGGACCATACCAGAATTTTATTGCCAGGAAATAAATGTCGAGAGCTGAGTTTTCAAATCAGTTCTCCCTTTCCTGCATTCAGTGCTCCCTTAACACTGAAATTAATGTCAGTAGATGAAAGTACAGCAGCCATAAAACCATACCCAGCAACATAAAAAAGATGAGAAAGGGAGACGGGGATAGCAATCACATTTGTTTGCAGCTACAATGAGAATTTATTTCTCAGCTTAAAAATATGTGACGCGATATTTTCACTGCCTTCGACAATAAGACTCCCGTACTTAGAAACAGGCAAGTGCTTCACTGCACAACATAGATAAGATACTAGGAACTAAGAAGCTGATTTCCAAAGCAATGGATGAACACAAAGAAGCACGTAAGACTTTGTCCCCTTACTGAACTTCCGATTATGGAGTTTTATGACTGCTGATACCACCTCTTGATAATATCCATATCTCAGTAAGTAAAACCACAGAATCAGTGCTGGTCAATTGAGGCTCCTTAGCAGAGTAGTGTCAAATTTAAAGTCAGATTGAATTTTCCAGACTGATGAATACGGAGAAGCTAAGTGTTCAGCATTATTGCTGTTGCATCACTCTCATACACCTAAAAACTAAACGGGGGGGAAAAAGCTTTTCTAAAAAAAACATGTTTTGATCGTAACTATCATGGTAGGAAAAGCATCTTCCTCTACACACATCCTGTTTATCAGTCTTTAAGTGTCAAGTTTGAATTTGAAACAAGTGAAATAGTAGTGAATATATTTAATTATTATAAGTTTCAAGGAACATAAATCCCAGCATCTCAAATTGTTTTTTATATTTTATGGAGAAGGAGACAAACAACCACTGATTCTCAATAATGTAAACTAAGGAGGTAGGCAAATATAACATCATAGATAATTATATAACACTATCCTACTGTAAATTTGGGTACAGATAGCTATGAGCATTTACTATAAACTAAATATTGAGAGTTTGATGCACGAAAAAAGAAGCCATCTGCTGACAGAAGGAATTTTTTAGACAGTATCAGGATCACATTCAGCAATGACATTTTTTTCTCACTCATTTCTGCACCCTTCTTTGCATACATTAATAAGCAGCTTTTGTTTAATCACCTTTGTCTTCTGCCCTGATGATTCAGATCTTACCACTTCCAAGACACCAATCCAAAATGCAAAAGTATGGATAGTATTTAGGCCTAATTTCCTAATCTATGAGTAGTGTTACGATTTTATGTCATCTCAATGGACTATAAATTGAGGAGCTTAATCTTCAGATCTCTACTCTACCACTAGTGCTCTTCCACAAACTCAGGCAAAGTGCTTAAGCTCTTTGTATTGTCGTTTCCCTAACTATAAGGCTTTTTAGGTTTAGAGGTTTAAAAAAGCAACTACTACGGTTGAACTTCAAGGCAGAATGGTGATCCTACATTACAGGGTAGCGCATCCTATAAGAAGCAAACATTTCCAGAACTAAAGAAACAGACAATGATTCTTACGAGAATCAACCAGCAGTTAAGGGGATTTGTGTCTCTAACAGGGATTTACTATGTAAAAAGAGTATGTACAAACAAGACTAGTGCTCAAACAGGACTGACAACACACAGTGTTTCAGCTATTAATGGCCTGACTCTGTTTCTTTTTCTATACTTGTAATAACTTCTGACACCAAGGATGGAGCTGTAACACCTGTCTACATTAAGGAATGGATTGGAAAGTACCTTAGAACTTCAGAGCTTGCCTCCATAGATACATTTCTACTGTTGCACAAAAAACCCAAACAAATTAAAACCAGACCAGAGGGTGATAAGGAGATGGCCAGGCTAGTACTAATCTTAAGACAGGGGAATGGCTTCAGTGCCAGCTTACACACATAGAGGACTACATGACACAGTGTTTCCTGTAGCCTAGAAGCCATATTGAACATTGAACAATTTCCTTTTAAACATTTATGATCAGGGACTAGCCCTTCTCTGTATAGCATTTAAAAAATGAGAAAGGATAAAGCAAGAGAACGGCTAAGTAGCGTTTTAAAGAAAATCATAACTAGAAAGAAAACTTGTGACTGCATGCAGAGCCAGAAGGAGGGAAAATGAAAATCCAAAGCCTCAGTAATGGCTGAAATAAATTTCCAAATAAAACCTCCAATGCAAGTGAGAGTCACCCTATGTGAAGGTATTCAAACAAGAAAACATTCTGGCCATAGCCTGAAAAGTAATAGTTCTTGTAAACAGTGTAAATCAAATGATGAAAGTTTATAGACTGGTTTGTTTGGTAGTGGACCTTCCCTTCCCTTTACAATACTGAACTACTGTTATTTGAAAATTCTGATGCCGGTCCAGTCATCTACACCTAGTATATAGTTTATAACTTTGGGGTTCATCTGAATCTGTTGAGATAAAAGAGGAACTTTTAAGGAAACAAAAGCCAGTGAAAGACTGTGCTGCTGTGTGCGGACTTTGGAAAAGGAAAGGAACCAAAGTGTTTTTCACTCTGACAATCAGATCTAGTAGTGACTGGCAAACGTAATTATTATTTGATGCAATTTTTCTACTTGAGCAGATGGCCAGCTCCCTAGATAATACTTCGTTGATGTCTTGCTAGAAAGACAACAAACAAATTATGGTAGCCACCCTGATCAGATGCTTCCAACTCCCCTGAATCAGAAGTGGAAAGGCCTGGCCCATGAAGGGAAAGGTTTCAGCCTTGGTGAAGTGGTAAGAGACAGGCCACAGGACTTGAGATTGGCACTGCCACCACAGAACTTGCCACCTAGTGACATGCCAGCTGCAGTTCTTCTAGAGCAAGAGAGAGGCCAAGGCAACACGAGCACACTGCGCTCGCACTGTGAAGATACTGCAGAAGTCTCACGTCAGTTACGTCAGATTAATAAGACAGGACAGAAATAGTTCAACGTGACGAGTGTTTCCTCTTCCTACAGTAGCAGATTCTGCTGTAGAGACCCCCGATCCTTAAACCTTTAGAAAACAGACATATGGATAGGTTTAACTCTATATGGGGGAATAAATATAAAATGTTGCAACTTGCACAACAAAAAGATACTACAAACTCTTCCTTCATCTTTCTCGCTCTTCTGGGATACATTTCTCCAGTCAGTGAAAATCTCAGATGGCAATTGCAAATAAGGCCCTGAACAACTTTACAGTGGCTTCAGTAAAAGTATGCTCCCTTAAGAAGAGAAGGAAATGTTTCTTTGATTCTAAATGTTAATTGTTATTTAAAGCTCCCCCACATCTCTCACCTATGAGTGAATGTATTTCACACGGGTAAGCTTAGCAAAGAATCACAGCCTTTTACTGGAAGCTGTATTTCACAAAACAAGATCAAAAATGTCAACAGCAACCACGTTGAAGAGGTGCCATTTGAAAATATTCCTTTGAACTCATTTGACCAAGGCTATTGTTTGGAGTTTAAAAAAAAAATAAAATCACAACTGTGTGCAGACAGACAGCGTCTCTTTATCTGGTACGAACAAGGTGCAGAGACTTGTGCGATAGATAATTAATCTCTATTGCTATCTATAGTTTCATTGTTAACACTGTCTTGGTTGAAGTGTGAAAATATGTTCACACTTTTGAAAATGGGCAATTAACTAATCAAATGACAATATGAATCTTAGAAACACAGAAATGACTGCAATCCAACGCTACTTATGACTATATTTTTAATTTCATAAGAAAAACATTATCTCAAGCAGCCTTCAAGACTATAAGGGAAGTTATCAGATCTTCCCCACTGTAATAATCAATGCAGAAATTGTGATCACCATCACCAGCCTATTTTCACTAGAGCACACTGTATTTTACCCTCAGGGAACTAATTGCAGGGAACATTTACCTTGCATAGGCAAGTTCCAAGAGACTAACAGAAAGATGACATAAGCAGCACTGAATAACCAGGGGCAGGTACTAGTAAGCAGTAGCCACTGTCCCACATCAGTGCCCCAGCAGATGTCCCAATTAAGCAAGTTTCTGGATAAGTACGTCAGTTAAACAAAGCATACAGTACTAAGTATCAAAGGGCTACACAGCAAAATCCCAGTCATTTAAGCACAACTTCACAGGAGGGCTGTGGAACTTTTGCAAGATTTGTATTAAAAAAGATTTGACTAAACAGAAATTGCATACTCCAGATGTCATTTCAGAACTCTCTCCTGGGATAAAATGTGAGTTAGAGCTCATGTGTAAGGGAGACACACTTCGCACTTTTTTTTCTTTCTTTTTTTCCCCCTTTTTTTAATGAAACCATCCTTTTATAACCCTGGATCCTCCTACAGGTAGAGTTCACATAACAGGGACTTCCACATGAATGAAGTAAATCTATCTTTTCTCTCGCTATAGGTTGATAATCTAATTTACATCTAGACTGCATAGACTGCATGCAGAACATGTATTTACAAAGTGTTTAGCTTTTTTATCTATGCTACTAAGATTCTTGATGCAGCTCTTAATACTTCACATCTCTAACACTGTAACCTCCTCCTTTCTGGTTGTGAAAATTGCTCTGCTTATATTCATTCAAACTGCTATAAGAAAATAATTTTCTTGTGTCACTGAGTCAACCACTGTGCTGCCTCCTGGGATCACTACACCGACTCCCAAGTGAGACACAAGCTATTTATCTTAATTTAAAGCCCTTTGTGGACAGTTTCTGTCTTAGTTCTGATATTTCTGCTCCACACGCTGCTAGTCTCATGCACTTATCTGTCAGGATAGCACTTTCTCTGGTATTTTGTCATTTCCAATACTTTCTAATAGCCCCAGACAGCATGAGGCCATTATCAGACCCACCTAATTCAAAAACTATTTCTGCCTTTCAAATCTCCAGAACGAAGTTGTTCTATCCATTTTTTTCCTTTGTATTTGTTTTTATTTCACCAAGATGTCTCCTACTCTCTTGCAATTCTTAGCATTCTTCATTCTCGTCTGTCACACATGAAAAAAAAACCTGCAGAAAAATCCTGTTTCTGCTTTCCAGGCCTGTTACTGGAAGAAGCAGCCCGAAGACAACTTCCCCGGGTTACAAAATTGTTGGGATTTTTCTTTTTAGTATTTATTGTCTTAATCAAAGAACAGAAATACTACTTCAAAGCAAAGTTCTGTCTAGCCTAGTATCCTGTCCCTGAAAACAGTCAAATTAGCACAACAATACCCAGAGCTGACATTTAAGTTCAAAGATCTTAATCTCAAATAAAAGAAATCTTCACAGTTCTGATTCTGCAGGGCATATATAAATACCAGTAGCCAAGAGCTTAAGAGGAGCAAAAATTACTAACTAACTTTATTTATTTCAACTTACTGTTGTAATTGTACATTCTCCTTTTTGGTTCTCATGCTGAAAGCTCCTTTTGGTATCATGTGTTTTCATGTATTTTCTCATTGCATATATATAATAATTTTTCACAGATTGGCTGGTATCTTTCTTTTTTTAACATTTTTTTTGCATTCATTGCAGAAGTGGCATAGTCCATAAAACTCTTAATAAAACAAATACAAATAAATCGGTATGTTGCATTTTCACAGCCCTCTTCAAGTAAAATTCTCAAATCAGAGTATAAACATTAACTGAAGTGGTATAGTTTAAAGTTACCGAAAACAATTGTAATATCCACATTTTACTCTACGGAATGAGATTAAACTTGTGGATTAAAAAAAAAAAGGCATAAAGACACTTAATGCTCTATAACAGAAATGCTCTAGACCAGTAAGGCCAAAAGCACTCGAGTGGAAGATTTTGCCTACATCACGCTCTACTAATTTCTGTGAACGTATCGCCATGAAGAACTTGGCTCTTAATGCGGCCTCAACTTGAAACAATCCATTTTCAAAAAAATGGACTGAATTTTCATATGTGGAAAATAACGTAAATCTGGGAAAAAAAATATGGACTTGAAACCCATGCCTTTACTTTAATGAAAATTAATCTTAAGAATAAATAGCATTGCAATTGTGATAAAAATTCTTCCTGACGTTTTTTCTAGACTGCTTATTGTTATCTTCCAGAAGCATGTAAGGTCTATATGGTGTTTGAGGAAGACTGCTGGACTCCCTCCTTCCCTGAGAATGTAATGTTTAAAAGTTCCTTTCCACTGAACAGGATGTAATCATATCGGGTAACAGAGAAATGCTGCATTTAGAAAAATTTTTGTGCTCTTGTTCGTGTAAGTGGCTACTGCATAAACCAACTAATTTTCTGTATCATCTGTCAGTCTGAAATGTTGAAGAGGCTGGTAGGAAAAGAGAGTACGCTTTTTCAAAACTCTGGATTGTATATGTTAGAACAAGTCCTGACTTTCATTTCTTACAATGTCTCCTTGGCTTTAATTTATCTGAATTTCTAGGGAATCACGTTCTCAGGTTTTTGAAAGTATGGTACTTTCTAACAGGCTTTTTTTATTCCATGTTTTGTTTCTGGAAGTGATCACACTTCCCTCATGCCGCTAATAACTAAAGAAAGACTGGTCAGATAAATATACGAGAGACTCATAAATAAAAGATATCACCGTAACTCCTCCGCCGTTAAAAGTATACTTCACATATGCCACAATGCTTACTTACACAGGCAGACCAAAAGGCCACACAGATAAATCAGTCATTTTTAACAGTATCAAACTTTTAGTGGCACTATCCGTAAAAAGCATTTTCTATTCTTTCTACAGACCTCCTCATTTGTGTAAGTTTTTCATAGGCACCTGCACTGTTCTTCAAATTTTGTCTTATACCCCAAATCTTTTTAATAAGCTAGCTAAGCAGCTGATAGCCCACATTCATTCCTCTAAAGCATATCAAAAGCATCTGTTTGACCTTTTGATTGCTAGCATTTATTATGCAATGTTTTACATGGCAAGATCCTTTTCTTATGTATGCAATGCCTGAAAAAATGACAGGACGTTTACAGAACATAAAATGGAGATACTTGACATCCTTTATCACAGAATCACGGAATGGTAGGTGTTGGAAGGGACCTTTCTAGTCCAACCCCTTTGTGCTGAACTGCACAAATATGGGTAAAAAATAGAAAAGGCAAAAAAAATGAGGTATAGAGTAAACCAACTGCCGCATTTTGCTAGGCTGACAGGAACTTCTGTAACAGTATTTTGCGCAAATTTCCGGTGGGACACTACATTTCCTGATTTCTCCATCACCTGAACATCAGTCACAGGAACATGCTCCCAGAGACATACAGAGACAGGAGAGAGGGCCTCTCACCCATACACTGGGAAGCCCTTTTTAAACTAACAAACTCATCAATAACAATGGCCACCATTGTAATCACAGAATCACAGAACTGTCGGGACTGGAAGGGACCTTTGGAGATGATCTAGTCCAACCCCCCTGCCGAAGCAGATTAACCTAGAGCAGGTTGGACAGGAACACGTCCAACGGGGTTTTGAATATCTCCAGAGAAGGAGACTCCACAACCTCTCTGGGCAGCCTGTTCCAGTGCTCTGTCATCTTCAAAGTAGGTAAGTTTTTCCTTATGTTCAGATGTAATTCCCTGTGTTCCAGTTTGTGCCCGTTGCCCCTTGTCCTGTCACCGGGCACCACTGAAAAGAATCTGGCCCCATCCTCTTGACACCCGCCCTTTAGATATTTATAAGCACTGATGAGGTCCCCTCTCAGTATTCTCTTCTCCAGGCTAAACAGACCCAGGTCCTCAACCTTTCCTCGTAAGAGATGTGCTCCATTCCCTCGGTCATCTTCACAGCCCTCATGATTCTCACCTTCCTCTTCAACCCCTTGCTGTGGGGCTTTGCAGCCCTCAGGATTCTCATCTTCCCCTTCCAGCCCTTGCTGTGGAAGGCTCAGACACCCCAAGGGTGTCACTATCCTCAACCGCAAGCGGCGATACCCCACCTCGGACCCCTCTCAGGGCCTGCACTCCCCTCAGGGCCTGCACCCACACGCAACTCTGCGCATGCGCCTTGGCCCCCTCCCGCCCGCTGCGGGTGCGCCTGCGCGGCGGGGGGCCGGGGCTGCCTGCGCACATTGCGCAGCTGCTGACGTAGCGCGGAGCCGCAGATGGAGCCTCCTCTCGGCGCCGCAGGTAGGGGCGGCCGCCGCGCGGCCCCTCTCT
>VYZM01021394.1:94675-107406 GCA_013398915.1 Dromas ardeola
CCCCCGCCTTTTTTTTTGTTGTTGTTGTTAATGAGACAAAAGGGGGATGTTTCCACCTGTGCTATGTTGAGGACCTTCCCTGGAGAAAACTGTTATATTGGTTCTGTTGTCCATAGGAACTGTGTAATTAAGGCAACCAGATTCACATTGCTGAAAAAGCTCTTGATACCCGGCAGGGCTTTAAAAAATGATTTGGAAAGTGTGGCTGGAAAAGGACATTTCCAAGCAGCCACCCTCCTCCCATTCTCCAGTTTCCCCACTAGCCCTCTCCTCCTCAGGGCTCATGTTGATACTTAGTGAAAATGATGGGATGCAACACTACTGCAGGCTTCTCTACAGTAGAGCATGACCAGTGTCAACCAGAGTTTTGATAATGTGCAGTTACTCAACAGTCCTGTCACTGACATTATCTCCGTCCCCGTAGGGGCCACCTGCTCTAGACCATGACCCTTACACCTGACACATCAAGGCCCATAAAACCAACGAAATTTCTGATCGAACTACATGTGATGCTGCATATTTAAATTCCCAAGCACACCTTGAGATATTCCTTAAAAAAAAAAAGTCTTGTTATATATACTTTCTTAACAGAAATGCAGATAATGAAATGTGTGAAATACTTAGCAAATTTCAACTTGATGTTACTGTGTGGTATTGCTCACTTTCCCACTTTCCTTTGTATTGCAGGCCAAGTTCTGTTAATTGATGCAAGCTCTTGCTGAATGCTGGGGGAGGATTGACCTGTTGGTACCTACAGTCATGGTTCTGAGGTTGACACTGGAAGGTGCTAAGACTGAGAATAGGGGGAAATTACATGGCAGCTCACAGTTAAAAATTTTGATGAGTCTTATTGTGTTGAAGCAAATTAAAATCACCATTTATAACTGAACTTTGCTCATCTGCTTTCCCTCATTGTGAAAATACAGTCCTTACAATTTTTTTTTTTTTTAAATTCCCATATTTTAGGAGTATCTGGGAATACAGTGATCTTCTAATTGACCAAAGCAAAAAGATCAAGTAACTGATAAAAATCAATGAGTTAACATGGCAGCTCCTGGTAACTTTTTTTTAATTGAGCTGCTGTGACCAGAAATTGCTTACACATGCTTGTGTACATATTGTTCAGAGTTTGATGGAAAGCCTGGGAGGTTACATGGGAGGAATCATGGATTTTATGACTGGAATAGCCTTCTCTTATGGGGATGAAAAAAGAATGCTGCCTTATTACCTGCAACTTCATTTTTGTGAAAGGAAGGTTAATATAACTTGAGAACATAGCTTCAGTCCAGCACAAAACTGCAGGTGGAGAAGGGGGAGAAAAATTTTATCCTCTGTTGCCATATTTATTATCTGAATATTAAAGTACATTATAGCCATATTGCATGTGACCCCATGACCCTATATGAAGCTATTGAGATTACCGTTGTACATGTTGTGCACTTGTCAGTTATTTAAATTATTTTATATGTTTTGATAGTATTTAGTACTGGGAATAAATTACCACGTATTTTTCCCTGGCTAGTGTTTCTCAAGAGTAAGATGCTGAATTTTTTATATGATGTTCTTGTTTGAGCACAATAGCTTTTATTTTCGAAAAAAATTATTCACCTCTATATATTTCCGATGAACGTTTACTCTCATCACATTTAACTATGTGAATTAATACAATCTCTAGAGGGATTATGGTGTATTGAGTTTTGCTCCAACAAACTGGGCAGAGAGAACAGCTATATGTAAATTACAATTTGAAGAAATGAGATCCTAGATCTCATGATCTTTTTTAATGATACTTACAGCATTAACTACCATAAGCTAGTTTAGGGGATTTTATAGAAAAGAAATATGAGAGCATATTGTGTTGGTTCATGATGGAAATTTAAGTATTCTACCTAGTGTTAGGACTTTGAAGAAAATGTTCGGGGAGGGAACTTACCCAATTTGATTTTTTTTTTTCTTCCCCCCTCCATGTCATTTCAACCCAGCTGATGACAAGAAATGGGTCAGGCTGCTAGCTTTACCACTGCAACTTAGTTGTGTGGGTTTTTTTATTTTTTTTTTTTATTAGGGAATGGAACAGCTTTTACAGGGACAAAGAGAAATGAAATCACTTTCAATGAAAGAAAGAGGCCTCATTATAGCCACCAACAGCAGTTATTGACAGCTACACTTCCTATTAACAAGGAGCATTTAAGAGTTTGGCTGTTGGATCTTTGGACTTGATCTAATTTGCTAGCATTAATTAGTTTCTTTTGAGCACAGACACTTGGTGCTTACAGCTATAGATTTGGAGGACTAATTAGGACAGAAAATTGAACAGAATGGGGTAAGGCATTAACCTTCAACCATTACCAGCTGGGGCTCTGATAAAGACCACAGAGTCCAAATGCTCCTATTCATGCAGAGAGTACTCTAATGAATATCAATTTCAGCCAGGTTGCCATATCCTACAAGCACTATCTTAGTTTTGATTCTCTTACCTGGTAGAGATTTTTATGTATAGATATTAAAGTGATACTCGTAGTTCAGAGCTCATAGTTAACAACCTCGATAGGTTACCTATGTTTTGTCTATTCTTTCAATTTCGTTTTCTCAAGTTGGAGATTTTATTGGTTTCTGGTTAAGATCCTGAATTTCAAATGTTTTTCCCTGCCCAGCATAAATATATTAACGTAACATAGATTAATTACGTGATGTTAACAAATGCTGGTTTGAATAGAGGATGCCTGCATGTTTTTGGATTATTGTAGTACATAGTAGTAATATCCACGGCAACTGACCAAGTGAACTACTGAAGGTTGAACAATAAAATTGCTTCTTTGGCAACTTTTATGATGAGATACAATTATTATATTGTGCTGTTAAGCTGGTGATCCAGTTCTAGGAGGAAAACTGTTCTTTCAGACTGTGGATTGATAACGTTTTAACATCTGCAGAATGGAAGTACTTTAACTGTATATAAAGAAAGGGGAAAAGCAGTTGCCTTTGCCCTCTTGTACCACTTCTTAGATTAATGGAAGTGTTAGACTTGAAATTAAGATCCAAGATCATCAGTTGTTTCTACCTGTTAGTCATATCAGTACTCCCTGACAAACTCCCCATCAAATCTGGATCATTGCTTCTCTCTTCATACGACTTCTGTACCTGGAAATTCTTTGCCCAGTGATGAGAAAAGTGTAACAGTCTCTTCTTTGACATTCATTCTTCAAACTTGTTTCTTTCAGGAAGGACGTTAGCATTAATGTAGATCCTGTGACTTTTGGTTGAATCTGCTTGGGTTATGTCTTCTGTTTAGCTTTTTGAGGCTGAGATTACCTTTTAGGTACTCTTAATTTTCAGTTCTCCACTGGTAAACTCTATACTGTTAGTTTGAATAGCTAGTTCCATGTCTTAGGGTCCTGGTGAGGTCATTTTGGCACAAGCTGTGAAAATTGAGAAATACAAACTTGCCTGTAGCTACTGATCTTGGAGTATTTCGTGGTATTTAGATCAGTCTTTAGAGAACCACTTTCGCTGTCTGTGAGGTGAGCATCCATAGGACAGCAGACAGTGGATAGGGGAGACATGGTCAAGTTCCCCTTCCAACAAAAGGGGGAGGCCAGGGTGGTTGTTGTTGCAGCCTCTTAGTAATACTAGGTTTGTATCTTTTCCTAGATGCTGTATACGGTATTTGCTGATTCTTATAGTTTTATTTTCCAGTTGACACGTATTGATTCTTGTGTGTCAGTCATTCTTATTGCCAGCAAGTGAGCGCGTACTTGGGGTTTTTTTGTATCCGTTCATTGGTGGTGGCGATAACCTGCAGATACCGTAGTTTATGTATTAGAGTATGAGTATTGTATTACTGTGGCACAGTTGCACATAGCAATGCATTGTTAATGGCAGTACATGTGACCTATGGTAACTGTTATTTTGACTGCATGTCCTTAGTGATGTATTAAGTAGTTGCTTTGCAGTTTTGGATTATAAACCCTTCTTAGATACTACATTCAACAGTAACACAGTTAGCACTTTGTGTAGATAAATCTAATACTTTTAAGAGGTCATGCTATATTCCCTTTGCATGTGTATAAATATTTATATTGTATATGAATTATGAATATTACCCTGGGGTTACTTTCACACAGAAAATAGGTTATTTTTCAACTGTTGAAGTCAGAATGTGTTGTGTAGATACCATTAGGTTCAGCAGTGGAAAACAGAACTTAGTGTGGTCAAAAAGTAGCTACTGTGTATTCAGAAATAGAATAAATAGTGAGCTTTCAGATAGCCTACAAGCAGTGTATTGACCTTATAAAGAACGTATGATATTAAGGGTAAGGTAATAGGGGAAAACTTCTGTCAACCATTCTTTAGAAAACACATGAAATTGGCAAGTGTATTTGCTAAAGAGAATTGTTCATCCACATCACAAAAACTGAAATTAAGTATTAGTTAAATGATAATTAGAAAAGTAGTTGCAGGTTCATCTAATATGCTTTAATTTTATGATGCAGTGCATCATGTGAGTTGTAGTTTTGATCTCTATTATTTCCTGTAGACTGGAGAGCTATACCTGTTGTACATGTCTTTGTGTGGCATATTACGAGTCAGCAGACCCAGTCAAAAAAAAAAAGGCAGGAATCACAGGCCTTATCATGCAATAGGGGAATGTAAATTAAAGTTTAAATACAGTTTGGCAAACAAACACACTTTCAACAAGATGTGGTGGTCTAAGTGTTCTTCATGTTTTTTGATGTTCTGGAAATACCGGAGTGTGTTTAATGAAATCTCAACTTTTCATCCTGTTTTGGGATGAAAACATTTCATGCTTCTTTTTCTATGTGGGACAGTAGTTCTAAAGAATGCTTAGCTTAAATTGAGCGAGTTGTCCTTCCTGCACTTATTCTTTGATGTAAAAGTTAATGGATCCTGTGGTAACAACACTGACAATGCGCATTTATTTTTTTTTAAAGTAGAAACAATGTTGTCTGTTGCTGAGTAAAACCACATTCTTGTACATTATTGTTCAGGTCCTTTTAATAACGACAAAATCCCCCTCTGTCCCATCCCCAAATTTAGTTTTGTTTGCTATTGTAGTTGTTTTCCAATAGTTGTCTCAGTGGTGCTGCACAGAAAAAGTGTGGAGAGGTCTGTGCTCTGGAGAGTGTTCTCCTTGCAGGTCTGATGCTTGAGAAGGGAGTAAAGCCTGCAGTAATAAAAGGTCATAAAACATGCTCTATTGTCATCCCTCTGAATTTTATTTTTAACGGTTTATCACCCTCAAAAATAAGAAGAAAGGAACCTTGCAGAAAAGAGCGCCCGGAACATGTGCTGCCTAAGACCAGGGTAGATACCTTTACATGAAGTGTAAGCATATGACAGAAGGCGGTAAGTATTTTGCATGAGGAATTGAACTGCAGAGCCAGTCAGAGGATGTGGAAGGGGATGGAAAAGGAATACTAGAGCTGTACAGAGCACTGAAGGTATGGATGAGGCTTTAAATTTCTGCTCAGGGAGTAAGAAAAACAATTTAGCTGCTGTATTCTAGATTTGAGAAGGATACCAATAAATGATTTGAAAGGAATCATGTAAGGGATGGAAGGTAATCATTCTGATGGGGTAATGAATAGGAAAGGAACTTACGTTAGGAATTTTGAAGAAGATATTGGAGAAGAGCAGTGCATGAAAATTTCCTTTGGATGGAGAGAACAGATTATTCTCTTGATACCCACTGTATTGGGAGGGAGTTGAAATAGTTGTAGGGAATTTTGCTATTAAGGGATCTGCCTTCTTACCTTTTTCCTAAAATTATTTTAGAGAAGGGTTTCTTTATGTCTGGAATCCCTTTTTTCACTTCTAATAGTCAAGTTCAGGATTTCCGTGTATGTATTTTATCACATACAACGTCTTGCACTTTATGGCCTTCTTTCTTCCTGTCTGTGATTAAGGAAGTATCTAGTTATTCTTCTTTTTCCTTCTCTTCAATATATACTAAATATGTCCTCCAAGCCTCCAAATCATTAACATATTTTAAGGATATTTATATAGTCCTTTTGAAACATCATACGGTCATCTGCCTATGTGTGTAAATTCATCACTACGCTTGCGTTCCAGGCTTGATACAGATCTTGCTTTGTTTCTTGGTAACAGAAGTATCCTATACACTTTGCTGTAATGGGATGCTCATGAAGTTGATGAAACAGCATTGCAAAGGTGTGGCTTGAGACGTAATCTCACCTGTGGCTGTAGACTGTCAATCTAACCTTTTAAAAGTCATTTTATGGAGACACAGCTTGTGTTAGCAAAAAGGACTTCTGAAGGCTGTTGTTTAATATGTGGGAAATGTATAGGAAGTGTATAATGTGGAAGCACATAGGAGAGAGTTGAAAGCAGGACTTCTCCATGCAATTTGGACTACAGTAACTGTGCTTTAATAGCATTAGCTTCAATTCTGTAAAGAGATTGTCAAAGCTGAGTGCTCTGGAAAATGAACTCCGCATTGGAGGGCACATTTATCAAGCGTAAGAGGAATGCAGGGCTGGAAAGGACTTTCAGAAGACACTTTGGGCCATCATCTTCTCTTGTGGCCATATCTAGTATGCCTGTGTTTATTCTGTAATCTGGTTAATGTTGCAGCTGCTATAGACAGGCTGTTCCAATGCTTAGTTATTTTTTATTATTCAAAGAATGGTTTTTGGTTTTCTAAGTTTTGTTGGGTTTTTTTAGTGTCTGAACTAACTTTTCATTGGATATCAAGCCATTTATGTTCTCAGACATTGGGCAGATTCCTGGTAGTGGTCTAAATAAAAGCAGGGCTTTGAATGGAAGAAATAGGACAACCTGATTTATCTAGAAAAGGCAAAATCAGAAAAAAGGAAAGGGAAAATACGTAACCATCCTGGAAAACTGTTTCTACCGCTGATCCCCTGAGATAGTTTAGGGAAGGTGTTGGACTCTTTGATTCCAGAGTTGTTTTCAGGAGCATGGAGAATTTAAAACAAAAAACACAAACAACCTTAATGTCATGATGTAAAAAAATGACATTTAAATTCACAGGGAGAGCAAGTGCTTTCAGGTTGAAGAAAATGATATCTAGTAAACTGGAGTGAGCATAGTCTGCGACTTCAAATACTATACTTTGTGGCCCATTACTTTTTTTTCCCTGCCTTTGGGGTGGTAATTTTCTACAGTGAAGCTGACAGCCCAGTCAAAATAATTCATAAGGCCAATGATGAAAAGTAATCTTTATTTTTTCTGGTGTAAATAATCTTTGTCATTCCTCATCTGTCCTGATTTTCTTCTCTTATTTCTTTTCTTTGTGTTTTCTGAGTAGTTTTTTTTAACGCTCCTTCTTAATGTATATAAACTCTCAAACTTACAGCATGCCTTCTATTAATTGTTTAAGATAACAAAAGTATAGTCTAAACACTGTTGCAGAAATTGAGGTCCTAAATACGGAAACCCCATATGTTTACAGGTTTTGCACAAGCATAAATTTGTCCGTTATACCCGTTCTAGGTATGGCTATAGAATAGCAATCTGGAGAAGATGGTGCCGGTCTTGTGTGCCATCCCACTTCCTACCCCAACAATGCAGCTTGCACAAAGTTTGGGTGTGTAGGAAACGTTCCTCTTTCCAGATTGCAAAGCACCTCAGTGAGGGAGATATTTGAAAGCAAAAGTCATCACGGTTGAAGAAACATGGCGTGCTGACTGAGACCCAGTACAGCAAGGCAAGCACGTAGACTGTCAGGGATTCAGATGGGCATATTCCTTCTGCCTGACGGGAAGTTCAGGACAAAATTCTGCCAGGCCATAATGTTTACATTCTTGTATTACTTTAAGGCACTGTTCTGCGTTATTATCTTAATGTACGCTTCGACACGTATCTAGTTAATGAACAGGAACTTACCATTGTTTTCCATAGAATATGGAAAAGAAGAATATAAAAGAATGGATACTGTTTGGGGTTATATAACCAAAGATTTGATTATTAATTAATTAGTAATTAACTAACTAGTTAATCCTTAACGGGATTCTAACAGAGGTCAGAGCTTCTGTGGTGTCTTCAATGACTTCTGTCCAATGTCGTATGTTTAAAATATTTTATATTATCTACATCTAATGATGCTTCATTACTGTTGAGTAATGGTACTAATGGTTCTTCACCTTTCTCTTTTTAATAGAGGTGTCCTCATCTTGTACTTTTGAAAACTGTTCCTGATTTAACCAGTTGGAAAATAAAAAGCATGTATGTGTATATGTGATGGAATTTTTTTATTTTATACATTTAAAACAGCTTGAGAAAGGTTTAAGTCCTTCGTGGCGAGTGAGTATAGTATGGAAAAGAATCCTCTTGCTTCAGCAAGGCTATTGTGTAAGTTCATTTTGATACGCTTCATCTGTTGAGTAACTATGAAACTTCAGAAGTTTTAAAACAGCATATTGTCTGGGGAGTCTGTCCTCTTCGCCCTGCCATCAAATTCATGTAAATAGTAGTTACTGACTCTGCATAAACTTTTGAGAAACATCCATTATTGGGCAGAGAATACTTAAGTAAATTGCAGCCCCAAAAAATAAATTTTGCACTTCTGTGAAGGAAGGTATTTAACAGAGCTGGCAACTTTTGCTTTAACTGCATTTTCCCAACAGACTAGTCATTCAGATGAATGGTTCTCATTCTCATGTTTTTCCTCTTCTGCTCTCACCGTTTAAATATCAGTTCGGGAAAACATGGCATTTGATTTTTTTTTTTTTTTCTTTTTTGCCTCAGTTAAATATGCTAGTTCCATTCCCTTCTAGATAATTACTTACAATTCAAATATGCATTTATGTACCTGAATTTAATTAGTGTCTCATTACCGCTATTGTTAATGAAAGGTAGGATTCCGTGTTGGATTTTTAAATGCAAAAATATATTATATTCTCTGTGGAAAACTGCTGATTTGACATGACTACAGAATTAAGTTCTCTTCTAAATGATAACTAGTTTCTCTTAGGAAGCCAGTGCAACATTTCACAGGCAATTCTGTTAATGCAGCCTAATTCTGATCTCATGGTCTTACCCCAAGGCTTGTAGTTCACAGAAGTATTTTTGCTCTGAGGCATTAGCAGAGGTCTCAGTGCAGTGCTGTTTGCTCCAGACCTGATGTTACTTATCTCCATTGCCCTAGTGTTTCAGTTGCAGTGACCTGACTTGCCTGAAAGCTAATTCAGCCACTCTAATAATAAGGAGGAGAAAAAATCACCTCTGTGAGCGTGTTAAAAGTACTTACAGGTATTTTAATGTTTGCATTACCATATTTCAGGTGCACCTAAATGCATTTCATGTAAAGGGTAAATTGTAACCGCGAATATAATTGCTTTATGTGAAGCAGGTGGAATTCCCTAGTTTCTAATGCAATATAGTCAACGGCTTAAGTTTGATTACAAGGTTAGTATACTAAAGTTTAGGTTCTACCATGTGCTATGGGCATCCATATAAAGAGATACAGTAGTAACGAGTGTTCTGTGTGTCCAAACCCTAACTGATTGCACAATAACTTTTTACTTGGGCAAGTTTTATACTGAGAGTTTTCCAGTGCTCAAGTCTCTAAGCCCTGGCTGAACTTGTGGCAAAAGGTCGGGATGATCACTTAAAGCGTATTCTATTTCAAGCAATCAGAGGGGATGAATCTGAATAAGAAACAGTGTCTAGCCCTAAGTCATGTAGGATGGGAGACATTTCATCCCAGTTCTAGTCATCTGAAAGTTGTCTAGTCTAAACCAGTCATCCTGTTTAAATCTCTTAGGTGGGACCTAACTGCATTCTGGTAGTACCTTGCGCTGGCTCGCGTGCTCTCTGTTTTGTGTCAAGGCAACAAGAAGGAGAGCAAGGTACTTCCAGAATCGGCTTTAGGTGACACTTGTAAATTTTAGGTGGCTAAAATTAGGTGAAGTGAATTCTACCAGTAACCATTTTTGTTTCTGTTCACACATGTAAATGAGGATAAGACCATATATGAGAGAACTATCATGGTCAATGCATATGTGGCATTGCATTGGTACGCATAAAGCAAGGATGGCTATGCTATGAATTGTTGTTAGGGTATTTGGTCTCCTGCAAAAGCCATGTAGAGACCCTTGGACTTTGTGAGCATTTGCTAAGGATTCCTTTGAGCTGGTTTTTTCCTCCCCATCTCAGGTTGCTTCCACGTTGCTTGGGACAAACAATTGATTTGTTAGTGCCTCCTCTAACATTAAACATGAGTGTCTTTACAGCTTCTGTGCACTGTGCAGATGTGGGCTGGCAGGACAGTGAGAGCCTTTCAGCTCCCACCAAGATTTGGTGGAAAGTTGATACCTGTTACTTCATTACAAACAAATATCAGCTGGACACTGGAGTTAAAATTTTAAAATTTGGGGAGAAAACTTGGAATCGAATGAAGGTTTTTTACTTTTATGGCCCAAGTTACTTTCCCCTTTTTTTTTCCTTTCACCACTAGCAGCAGGCCTGGACTGTAGTTGAAGACTGATTGAAATTATTTTTCATAACTAATTTGACATCTTATTTCCTGTTTCATTGGTTTTTGGTTTTTTTTTGTTTGTCCCCAAATACTTATGATATATGAGTCTGAAATCATAGTATTTAGGGGACAACAGGCAAATAATCCCAACAGTATAAACTTAAATTCATAAATCTGAGACTTGCAACCAGCCTGCTGTACAAGAAAACAGATGCCATGCAATAAATTAATACTAAGCTGAATAATAAAAAAGATGTATTGTTAAAGGTCTTTAAGGCAAAGAAAGTGATTTCAGACTTTCATATGCTTGTTTTCTGGCTTTGTTTAAATGAGCCCCTTGCATGTGTTTTCTTTATTGTTCTCTTTTGCACACATTTGAGCTTTGTTGGGTTGAGAACTCAGTCTCTGGTTGGGCAGTGGTGATTAACTTACACTAAATAGGCATCAGTAATGTGATTTGAGAATGAAAAGGATTCGTTTCTTTTAAATGAGGGGAAAAAACTCAAGGTTGAGGGAAATAGTTTACATAATCTGTAAACTAGTTAAGGAGCTGAATATTTATGCAGGTTGAAATTGAAGCTTAGTTGCCCTCTAGGGGTTTTACATTAATACAGCATATGCTAGCTTTTGGGTGTGTTTTTTTTTTTCTTTGCGAATAAAGGTGAGAGAAGTCTTTGGAAAAACTTACATACTGACAAATCTGTGGTGGTGGAGGCATGTGTACATCTGCATTCAGAGAGTAAAGCTCATTTAGTTCAGAACCCAGAAAATGGAGGAAAGATTTTTAGCCAGATTATGTTCTTGTAATTTCAGTGTACCAGTGGAAAAGGTACTCATGGTCATCCAGGCATAGCATTGAGAGGTCCCGATCAGGAATGGCCCTTACGTAGAAGCTGGGATACAGCCCAAAGAGCTTTCAGTCCTAAGTAGACATGGAAGACAAAAGCTTACATGGGGATGTAATGGTGCTGCTGAGAAGGCCACGATAATGGCAGTATTATGACCCTCAGTTTCTGCTTGCGTCCTAGCTGCTGAATGCTGCTTTGAATTCTTAGTGTCCGTAGCTGCCACTGGCTAAATGCGCAGGGGTCTTCTGTCACATCTTGCCTTACAGCAACTTGAGCCCTGTTTATGGATCCTGTGACTGAACTTGTTAGAAATGAACTTTTTCTCCTTGCTTAGAAAGCAGTTGACAAAAACTGGGGTAGTTCTTGTTTGTTTGGGTAGCAGATGATATTTCATAAGAAGTGTCCTTGTGCCATGGGAAGAAGCGTGACTAAAATGCTGCTAAACTAAAGCCACATCTATATTTTTCCTCATCTAAACTTTTAATGTCTCCTTTGCCAATGGCTTTGGAGCAGATGCATCGCCAATATTTGTTTGAAGAATTGCTAAATAAATTCTTTAAAAGTGTGGTTGTTTTTCTAAATATGGAATCCACATTTCGGTGATTATTTTTGCTGTTTCTGTCATAACAGTGTTGAGACTATTACCCTAAAATCTTTTTGCAGCAGAGGCAAGATACTTGGATGCAGTTAAACAAGAATCTCCTGCCAAACATGGGTACACGTGTGCATACAGCTTGAGGAACACAGTGTAGTCAACTGTCAGAAGTTAGAGCACTGTCCCTGAGGCTTCCTTACAGCAAACTAACTCTGGATTAGTGCCAATAAAGTCTGTGGTGTTATACAGATTTTTATGTCATTTGCCCATTGCCCATTAAGCCTTACACTGAAGAACAGTTCCTCTTTTTTGAGGAGCTGACAAAGAGTTCCTGGTGCATTTTGTTTTGCTTTGTGGATTTATCAAAGGCTTGTTTGTAAATCCTCTGTCTACAAGGATTCCATTTTACTGTCTTCAAAATTATACTCTTTGCTATGGAGAAATGGCCACATACCTTAATTTCTCTATATAATCAAGTTTATTAATAGAACCCCTTATAGACGTAGAATTCTTTGGCCTGGTACTGTTTGATTCTGACAGCCAGTAGCATCACAGAAGCATCTGCTTGGTTGTATATGCTGTATGCTTGGGCACAGCATCCCAGCTTCAGCCTGGTGCTTCCATGTCAAAAGAAATGACTTTATCAGCAGAGCTTTTAGGTTATCAGTTCTGCCTTCTCCTGCTCTCTGATGCTTGATGTCTATGCCCAGTCTGCCTGGAAGCTGTGCATCAGACCAAAAGACGTGGTAGGTTAGAGGGGAGAGTGTGCTGGTTGTTTTTAGGATTTTTTTTTTTTCCTCCCTTC
>VYZM01021394.1:107411-157493 GCA_013398915.1 Dromas ardeola
TTCCTCCCTTCCATGATCAGTTTCCCTTCATGAGTAGAAGCACCTGAGCTGATTGCTGTCTTTATGCAAACTTTTTTGGTCCAGAACAGAACTGCTCTGTAAGTACGGTTGTAGCGAGCTGCCAGTCTTGCATTGTTCTGAATAGCTTTGGCCTCATCTGTTCAGTTTACTGTCTCTGAAAAGTTTGAAGAAAGCGTGTATTACTAGCTTGGGGAGGGTGTGTGGCACGGGGGGGTTCCAGATCAAGGGGAGCATCATAATTGCCGTGTTCCCTCAGGGCTGCGTGCAGTGCTTACAGCTCATGGAGAGTTTTCCAGGACCTGAACAAAATACTGAGTTGTAGTGCTCTGTCATTTGAAAAAGCTTCTGTGCAAGTTTCAAAGTTTCAGGAAGAGTATGGTGGCTGGATTATTTGCTGTCTGGTATCCAGGCCTTTTTAGTTATCTGGTTACCATAGTCATTTATTTAAAACACATACTAATTTACAGAAGGTGGAAAATAAAAATTATACGGTTACTGCCAGATTTCCAGATCTTGCTAAGCTTTGGTCGTGTGCCTTCTTGTCATGTCGTTAAAACTCATCTCTTCAAAATCATGAAATGAATAGGGAAGTCTGAAATTCTGCCTGCCTACATAGGAAGAACGATGCACTTTCTTTTGAAAAAGTAATTATACATATTTTATCACACTGTGGCCACCGTTGCAAAGTGTCAAGTTACTCTTCAGTATATAGTTCAGAATATAGACACAGCACAATTTTATTTGTTTTTCTGAAAAATTGCACTTCTGGTTCTGTCGTGCTTTCAAACGCTGAATAGTCCCTCATTCAACAGGAATTCTTCCCACAAGGGCATACACTGAAGGCTAGTAATTTTTGAAAAAAGGGAGAGACTAAACATACACTGCAAACTAAGGTAAGTACATGGTAGGCTGTTTTGGAGGTGTTGGAATGATGGTTGGGCAGGAATATAGGATGAATTGTGACCTGTAAGGGAAAGTCACTTCCTCTTTTAAAAGAGCATAAGTGTCTTTTTTTTTTTTTATTTAATTAATATCTTTAATACTGTTTCCTTGTTGGAGTGCCTAGGCGGCCTGAAATTTTGACCCTATTCAGTATGCCCCATCCCACCTCCACCCTCCAGATGGAACCCTGAAGTCAGGTTCACTTTTGCGTAGAGAATATTTTGTTTCATTCAGAGGAGGGAGAACTAATAATAATGATAATGATGATAATAATGATAATAAAACCTTAGGTAATGGAACTTTGAGTAAAAGCTTTTTTGGAAAGGTTTTGAAAATACACTAAACTGAACTAAGGGGGAGAAAAATATCCCCGAAACAGTATGCTGTAAATTCGAGCTGGTGTCATGGTGGAATAGCTGTGTAATTGCCTCTTCAGGAGTTACATAAATGACCTGCTCTATCTCCACCGTGTGGTAGAAGGACATTACTGCTATTTCTGCCACTTGGTGAATCTCTGTCTTTTGTAAATAGATTTTTTTACAAAAAAAACCTTTGGAGTTCAGCTAAGAAGTCAGTTGCTATGGGACAGAGGGAGGGGGATGTTGTTTCTTTTAATCATCTTTTATGCAAACTTCTCAGCTGTCCCTGAGTGGCTCAGCAGCTCCTGAAGGAGGTGGAAGGACAAGCAGCAGCGAGGCGACTCTGTGCCGCTCAAGTTGGATGCACTTGTTTGTATAGAAGCAGGCAGTGACAGACAGTAGCCATGGGGGAACTTGCATTTGTTCCAGTTCTGCCTCTTCCAGCGCCTGGTATGGTGACGCTTGATGTCAGAGGTACTTACTGCAGGGTGGGAAGAAAATTAGATCAAGTTCATCTTAAAGGAAGCAGTTGTTTAAAAACGGTGCAGTTTAACTCGGTGGCTGTGCATGCTGGGCGTGCTTTACCTGAAACCTTATCTAGAAGGCAATGCCTGTACTTGACAAGAATATTCCTAAAGCAAATATCTTTAGTAGACAAATCGTGATTTACCCAAGTAAACTGTTTCACAGCAATGTGTTTACTTTGCTTAAAAAGATTTTTTTTTTTTTGAATGGCAATGTGAAGAAAAGGAGGTCTGCTTTTCTTGGCAAATCTGCCCAAATACCCCACCATATTGTCATCTTTTAAATCTGCCTTGCCTGACAAAGTACAGTAACTGTGAAGCCTTATACTTAATAGTTATGCCCTTTTGATTTCTCCCCTGTCTTCTGAGGACATAACCCTCTTTGTACTGCCGTGCTCTGAGCGTCTTGCTTAGTCAGAGACAGGAGGACTTGTCTCTTAACTCTTGAGGAGCTGGGCAGCTGAAACTTACTTCATAAATGTGACAGTGTACCATACTGCTGTGTGTTTGGGGCAAAATACACACACACATGTATAGATATGTGTGTATATACACATCTACAAAAAATGCTGACAAATCTGGAAATCCAGGATGGGAGATCAGATCAGGTCAAGCTTGTGCCCGCTACACGGAAGCTAACAAGTAGGTATTTCTTGGCATCATCTGTGCCAAAGATCCATTTGCTGTTGAAGTCCAAGTTCTGTTGAAATTCTAGTGAATAAATGCGTATTACTAATAAATCGTGCCCACCACATCATCGCATCAGCATTCAGCGATAGTCAGGAAAGTACCATCTGACATTTTAAGGTGTACATTTTTAAAAAATAATCTTTTCTGGCTCTGTGATTAATTAGGAAAACACTTTCCTTAGTCAAGTTTCATGTGTGCATTCAGAATTCTTATTAAAATGATAACTAACTTTAATCTTTCTCCTGCTTGTGCCCCAAAAGTCATTTTGGTCAGATCTCATGTGTGCAGGACTGATACAGAAACACAGAATGAGGAGAGCTGACTTGTCCTTGTCCAAGCGTCAAAACCAAGAACTGCTGCAAATACCATGAGATTGCGTGTGTGTGTTTTTTTCAGAACTCTGTTTTTTTAACTCTAATTATTTTAATCTGGTATAGTTTTGTTAACGGTTGTAAGTATTTGTCTATTTTTTGTTAGTTACACTGATTGGGTTGGCTTGAATTACTATGTTCGGCTGTGTTCTGCAGTCTTTTTTTAAACAAACCAATTTTTCTTTTTCTTAAACTTGCTGCTTTTCAGTCACATTCACCGTCTCTTAGTGCTCATTATGAAATTAGAAATAAAAGGTCCAACAATCTGCTACGGACAAGTGTGGATTAACTGAGACAGACAGAAGTACTTCCGTGCTATTGATTGGGGTTTCTGGATATACTTCTGACAAACATCCACAATTCCCAGTCTGAATTGGAGCAAATTTTAGGCTGCAGAGCATGGATAGTGAGTCCAGTGAGAGAGGTTCCCCCAGCATGAGCCTCTGCATTGTATAGGTATAGGACTGTGTCTTCATCATTCATGGCTTTCTTGAATTTATTTGTCATTCCTTGGTGCTAGTTTCTTAAAATCATCTTTTTTTTTTTTTTCCCCCAGCAATTTGGTCTTTAATGATTGTTGGGTTTGAAAACAACAGAAACCCCGTTAATGCAGCTGAGCAATGACTTCTGTTTTGAATTAAGTGATATTGGAGAATCCGTACATGCCTTACATGTGTTTTCAGAATTGGTATGGTATTGTGGCTTCTGAAAAAACCCAATAAACAACACAAACGAAAAAACCAATAATTTTTTTTATAACTTTTGAAACAGTTTAAATAAGCCATTGATTTCCTGTATTTGTTTCAAAAAGCCCCTTCTAAGCCTTAATTTCAGAAAATAAATGCTATTGCCAGGTGTAAGCAGTTGACCAAAACCAGAAACGTAGTATCTATGCATTTAAGAGATAAAAACTTTTGAATGTTGCTTTTAAGTGAAGGTAGATGGCATTTACAGAGCAAGTAACTGGATTGTTGCGAAAACAACCCCCCAAAAAAACCAACCCCCGAACATTTTTGATCTGCACAAGAGTGCCGTTCCTCCCTATTGTTTGGGTCTGTTCTGCATCAGCTGAGAGATACTTTGAGACCAATTAATTTTTGCAGCAGGATTTTGAAAACCTGCTGATGAAAAAGGCATCCATGGTATGACACAAATAACCACAGTTGCAGTAGTTGGGACTTCAGCGGGACTTCAGGAAGCTGGGGCAGCTAGATGTTGAAGGAATTCAGGCTCGCATAGGCCTTTTTGGTATTGGGTTTTTTTTTTTCCTCTTTCTTCCTCTCTTCTCTTGGAGGCTTGTCAGTTTAGACCCACTGTGCAAGTGATCGTAAAGATTTTGAAAGGCATGTGAGAACTTTATGCTTCAAGGTATAAGCCAAGCTTACAGTTGGTAGGGGTTAGGAAGAAAGTTCACTTGAGAAAATGTTTTTCCATAATGTAGACTTTCTGGCACCTTTTTCTGAAGCAGCTGTTACTGGCTTCTGAGAAAGGTGGTGTACAGGAGAAACGGACCCTTTGTCTGATTCAGTATGTTATTTTCTCATCTCTAATTGTGAATGTCCCCTAAAGCAAAGTCTTCAGATTTGTTTCTAGGATATTGACAACGCGTATTCTTTGCCCGAACGCAATGCATTTAGAGAAACAATTTCTATTTTTTTGGGAAATATTATTCCTCTGCAGATCACAGTTGTGCAATCTGCCTTCCTCACAGTTCTGTCCTTCTGTACGTTCACGTCTCCGTCATGAGACGAGTGACTTTTCAGCATTTCATACCGGAGCACAGGAGATGCTGTAGTCTACTGGAGGATCCTCTGATTGCATTGTATGCTTTAAGACAAAACTGGTTTTCCGTGCTGAGAGCACACTGGGAAGGATTGGGCAGGAGGAGGGATCTTTAACACAGTGAATATCCCTTCCCTAAAATTCCTGGATTCCTGGAATCGTCTCTCCTCCCCAGTCCTATGTTGTCTGCTACTACGTATTGATCATCCGCCCCAGGACAGGTGCCTCCAGCAGTATGTTGGAGCTACAAAGGCTGAAACAGAGCACCTTTTTGAGGGGGTGGTGGGCAGGAAAATGGAAAGTATATGATTATTTTTATGTTATAGCAAATGAATATTTGTGGAGACACAAAGTATTTGATCTGATAACAGAGGTTCACTTGAAAGAATCAAGGTTATTTTATGTCAATTTTCTCTTTGCCCTATGTAAGATGCATTTAATTATTTCATGCTATCTCCCTCTATTCAAATTAATCTGTCTTATATATATTGTTGCTCAAATTAGAATAATTCTGTAATCAGCTGTGTTATGCATGCCATAGTAGACTAGAATAGGAAAGCTACTCCTGGCATACTGACGATGCCTGTATTTTATTTGTTATTGTAATTTAAAAGTAAAATCAGAAATATTGATTTCTACTTGACTGGAGAGATGATTTAGTTTGAATATCAGACTGATCTTAATCAGGTGAGAATTAATTGAGTTGGAGGTATTAGATATTCAGTGATGTTAACTGAACCATGATCAATCTACAGAGAAGCTTTCTTTTGTACTGTGTTAGAAATATCAAATAGCTCATACTCTACAACGTGAAACAATCTTTTCATGTTCATCCTACTACTTCCTCTGGCTCATTAAATGCGCCAGTAATCTGTTCTGTGCATACTGAGTAATCTTCAAAGTAACAAGCTAATAAATCACAATTTAATACAAAATTAAAAGCATAACAACTTTGCCATAAAATCATGCTGATGTTTTGTGTATTTTTGATGTTTTTGTACACATTTTACAAACATAGATTTTTAAAATCTTGTCCTTGGTTACGTTTTAAAGGGAACTCTTTCCTCTTCCTTCCACCGTTGCCCCTCAGATCCCCTTTGTTACTTGGGCATCTTTTCTCCATGCAGTGGCAGAGCTCAAGGAATGACCCAAACATTGGACAAAACTATTTCCTTTTTTGTCTAAAGAAAAAAACCTACCCCAGGAATAGAACATAAGCCTGGTCTGGATCATGATACAAGGGTTGTTTTTTTTATTTTAAGAGTGTGATAGCAGTATCATAAGTGTTGAGAAAATATAAATGGTGAGATAACACCTCTGTAGGACTTTCTCTTAAGTAGTAAAATTGTAAAGTCTTTAAATAAACTAGAGCCAGACCTAAGAGGATCAATTTATGTTGATAATGGGGAATATTTCATTTATTTTGTGTACAAGAACATCTGCAAATAGGTACATAATTATGATTAGTAAAACTGCAGTCCGAATATTATATGAATTGCACAACACTTTGCAATATGAGGAAACACTTTGCAATAGGAAAGCACAAAGTATTGTCATAATCTGAATCTGCAAAAAATGAACTTTAAGAAATAGCTTTCATGCTACATACAGTTGATACCCTGAAAAGAATAATGATGATCCCTTTGCATTGTTATATGAACACAGATTCCATGCACCTGGTTGTCTGGAGATAAGTCCCAAACACTTCTTGTTCTTCTCTTGCTTTGCATGTGGAAAGACTTTCATGTTTGCAGAAATAAATAATTAAGAATCTAATATTTTAAAGTATTTAAATAATAAAAAAAACTTTAAAAAATCCCCCACAAATATAATCTGCTGGCTGGTTGTTCCCCTTTATTAAATCACAAAAAATTAAAAACTCTCTGATTATTTTTAATGCTTGGGGCAGGGTGTTAAGAGTTTTTTCTATAAAGTCTTTCCTTTACATATATGTAACTGAAACTTTTGCAGTCCTACACACAGATTTTGCCATTTCATTTTGAATGCAGCACAGGGAAGAGACCAGCCTACCTCTCCTTGGAGGTGGAGAGGTGTTGTAGGCTACATAAAGAACAGTTTCGTCTTAAATATGGTGCATTGTTTTTGTTGTCCACTGTTTGTAGGTCTGCAGACACTGACATTAAGAATGTTAAAATTAATCTTGTCAGGATTAATAGCGTGGAAGAAGATTATTATCTTTATGTAGCAGAGCTGTGGCTCTGTGTTATGCCAGATGTTGGTTTGTCCCTTTGAGTCAAAATCCTGCAACTTTTTATTTTCATCATATAGGAGCAAATACTTCTTGAACCTATGAGTATATTCGAAGATGAAAATGTGGAGTACCCTGGCTTTTTATTTCCTTTTTTTTTTAATTAAGAAGTGTATGTATGAGGACATCTGTCGGTGGACCCCACCAACTTTGTTGTAACTAACTTTCTGGCAAAGTATCTGATCTTTTAAAGTTTGAAGCTCAACCCTTTAATGTGCTGATTGTGCATAATGTGCATATTCCTCTCTGACTGCTTGGATAGATAGGGAAATAATTTATCCAGTCTTTATTCTGAGATAAGTGAACTGTTACCCAGTTTCACTTTGGTTTCCATCTGCTTCCTGTATTATTTTGTAGTAAAAGTTATAAAACAGAGTTGGGGGGGGGGAGCAATTAAAAATACCAAGGAAAAACATTCTTCATATATACTATTTTTCAGCAGAGGTTTATGTGGAGTGTAAAGATCTTTGTAAACGAAGTTCTTTACTTAGTCAACCTTCTAGCTAATTATCAAAGAAACCTTAATAGAAGAGTGCTCTGTAACTTAAAGCAGTTCTTAATCAACCATCCAATACACTAATAGTCAGACATTAAAAATAATTATTGATACTTCCAATGTTATTTGTATAAATCTATATCTGAACAGAATTATACAAAGACTCAAAATATAATTTTCACATAAAAAGCCCCATGAATGTCCAGACAGCTTTAGAAATAATTTTACAAGGCTTTTAAAAGCCCTTTCTTCCATTGTTCTGCGACCTCACATGTGCCAGGATCTACCAAAGCAGCTGATTTTGCCCTTGTTCTCCGTGTCCTGCTCCCTCAAGTAGGTAAGTTGAGATATGGAGACCTAGTGAAATACTCCTCTTGGATCCTGGGCAGTTGGAGATCTGGAGGTGCTGGGGACCAAACTCGGTGACTTCCCCAGGCTGCTAAGGGCCCGAGATACTCTCTGCTGAAGAGTCAGTCAGTCACTGACCTCAGCCACAAAGCAAAGTCCATCCCTGAAACTCATAGGAGCGAAGTGGTCTTCCCATCATAGGCAGATCACCTCTGTATGGTAGCGTGCCGTAGTTAGCAGGTGAGAACTGGAAAAACTGAATTGCTCTGGATTCGAACATGGTGGTTAGGCAAAAGCAGACCTTTGTCTTGGCAAAGATACTGTTTGGCCTTATGTGCTTGGTTGGTTTAGAGAAGGTACTAAATTGCAAGCTTGCTTTGGCAGTTAAAATCTCTCTACGTGGCTGTAGTGGCCAAAAAGTAATGAGACTTAAAATTCTCAGAACTATGCCCAAAACTCATTTTGGATTTGCTTTACAACAGAAGCGCAAAGCTTTCTTTGTGAGAGAGAGGAAGAAGACAAAATCTGGCCTCGAACCAGTGATGAACTGTTCAGTGAACTGTTTCTGAGCTGTATCCTCGAGAAGAGTCCTTTGCTCGGTGTGCGTCCCCTTAGTCGCAGCCGGTGGCACGGAGAAGAGCCTGTGGGGCTGACCTGTGTCAGATACGATGTCATGAACCGTAACTGCTGCAGGTGAAAGAGGAGTCCATAGCCGGTTTCCATGGTAACTGGTAGGCACCTGCAGCTCTTTGACGCAGTACTGGGTCTGTGCATAGAGCATTCAGTGGTGGACATATGTAGCTGTCCTGGCAAAGCCTCATCAGGGTTCATGTTGTGGAGGGCAAGCTTTTTTTCCTCTTTCTAAAAAGGCACTTTCACTCCTGTTGTATTGAGCTCCATCCCTCGTTTTATTTAGCTTGTATTTGTAAATATTGGGGATAACTTCTGTTGTTTGTCTGTTTTGTTACAATCTGCCTTGAATTTGCAGACTCACTCAAATTTGCTTCTAGTTTCGCTGCAGCCTGAGGTTGTGTTTTGGTAGCTTGCAAGGAGAAAGAAAACATTGTATCAGCCCTTGAGGCTGTAAAGTCATTGGAAAGCTATTTGCTAAAGTCATAAAGATTGGATGAAGCGCAAGATGTCAAGAAGATCAGTTCTGTTCTGAAAGAGGAATTGTTCTTTGTATCACGTGCAGTGTCAGGAAGCAGGTTCGTTTGAGTGTGAGACTGGGTTCCCTCACGTTCTGGTTACTGCTCGTATCTGATGAAGTGTTAAACTACAATGGGTTTGTAATCAGATCCTCTGTATCCGCTCCTTCTGTGGTATCTTGCTGTGCACCCTGAAGCTTTGGTCTACAATGCAGATACGGCTTGAGTGAGGAATGAGTGGTGATTGTCAAGATTATGGAGGTGGAGATTAATTCGTGGTTTGAGATTATATCTGGAACTATTGTGCACTATTTGCGAGATTATTCTCCAAAGCAGTAGTTCTGACACTCTTTGTGGTGTTCAACATTGAGATGTTTTGTTTCATGGAAGAGTTGTGAGCAAGACAGGGCATAATACTAAAAATAAAACAACACTCTCCAGACTCCTGTAAGGTTTCCTGGTAAACATTTCTCTCCTCTCAGGAAAGATGGGGAGGGACTCTTTATCAGGGAGTGTAGCGATAGGAAAAGGGGTAGCGGTTTTAAACCGAAAGGGGGGAGATTTAGATTAGATATTAGGAAGAAATTCTTTACTGTGAGGGCGGTGAGAGACTGGAACAGGTTGCCCAGAGAAGCTGTGGCTGCCCCATCCCTGGAAGTGTTCAAGGCCAGGCTGGATGGGGCTTTGAGCAACCTGGTCTAGTGGGAGGTGTCCCTGCCCATGGCAGGGGTTGGAACTAGATGATCTTTAAGGTCCTTTCCAACCCAAACCATTCTATGATTCTATTCTATGATTTATAACTAAACCTGTCTTGCACCACAGTCCTTACGTGACTACCAAAGGGATTTTAAAGTGCTGGAAGTAAGAGGAGAGAGGGATAATCAAGTTTTGTGTGCTCATATGAGGATGCCCAATACGCTTTAACCTGCTCCTTTTTTCCCCTCTGTTGTTAAGCATCAGCAACGTTAAAGCTAGATAGCTGGAAGCAGTTTTATCACTCTTCGACAGTGCCTGGCCACAGACCGCAAGCGGGGCTTTCTGAAGCCAGGGAATGGTTGCAATTGCAGTTCGGGTTTTGTTCACTGGGACATCACGCCTTTAACCAATCAAGGCTGGTGAGCTAACAAGTGAGAGGGACCTCCTGTTGTCTTCAGTGGTTTTTTTACTTCACAGCTTCCAGAAGGAATGATTACTACAAAAAAAACCCAACAGCACAGCACTTAAAGAAGTGCCTGTAGAGAGCAGAAATCAAATTGGTCACTAGATAAACCATAAGCTTTCAAAGGCTTCTGATGTTTTTCCCAGAAAAAACAAAGGACATTTTTAGAAATGTGATAATAGGTATGATTTTTCTGAGATGCTGACGTAAACGTTCAATGTAAACAGTCCAAGAAAGAACAGAATAAATGTCCAATTCACCTTTAAAAACCAAAGAAACATTTTTATAACTTAGTAACACATTTCTTGTATTGTTCTGAGCGTACACTGCTTCATAAACTTTAGCTATCCAGAAGTATCCTCAAAGTTGTACATGTGTATTTGGATGATTTTAGGTCTAAAACTAAAAGAGATACCAAACTAGATCTTACAAATTGCGTACAGCTGTTAATAGATACCTTTGAGCACAGGTTACAGTGTCTTCCCAACTGGCAATTAATTGTTAATGGGTTAATTTAAACCCATTTTTTGCAGACTTTAATCTGGTGGTTTATTTATTTATTTATTTATTTATTAAAATATAATAAATTTATAATTTATTAATTTTAATTAATTTAATTTTCAGGTGGCACATGGTGATGTTACCAGTATATAATGTTAGGTGCTGTGTTGAGGCACATTTTAAGTGTTCATCAATAATGTGTTCGAAGTAGATAAGATGTCAATTCTTTACAAAGTTTGGCAAAGATATATGTAAGTTTGGCAGTGTAAGGACACTTAAGACTGTCACCTCTACCAGGGAAGGCTCAGAAGAGGAGAAATGGATGGAACTCTGCAAGGGACGCAGTAAATTTGACTTTGTTCTTGACCTGGTTATTGGTTGATTTTGGACAATTGGCGCACTCTGTCTCTCTCTCTCTCTTTTCCACCTGTTAAATGCAGATGATTACTAACTCAGACCCTTTATAACAAAACAGTTTGAAATCTCCTGATAGGAATAACATCTAATTCTTATGTAGAGTTACTATTTAGTGAAACATCTGTACAGGGTGCTGGTAACAACGAGGCATAATTTTAGTTACTCCCAGATAAAAACCACACCCTTAACACCATGACTTTGCTGTTCTGTTTCAGTATCTCACTGATATTTTTTTTTTAAGTCTCAAGACTTAAATTTTAAGTCAGGAGGATGGGGCCAGGCTCTTTTCAGTGGTGCCCAGTGACAGGACAAGGGGCAACGGGCACAAACTTGAGTATAGGAAGTTCCATCTAAACATGAGGAGGAACTTCTTTACTTTGAGGGTGGCAGAGCACTGGAACAGGCTGCCCAGAGAGGTGCAGGAGTCTCCGTCTCTGGAGACATTCAAAACCCACCTGGACGCATTCTGGTGACCCTGCTCTGGCAGGGGGGTTGGACTCGATGATCTCCAGAGGTCCCTTCCAACCCCTATCATTCTGTGATTCTGTGACCCTTAAGACTGACTGGGTACTTTCATGCCATTGGGCAAATAGGTTGAGAAGAGACAGATCGTTTTCTCTTCTCCCTTTTATATTCCCTTGTTCTTTAATGCCAGAGATCATGATCCCAGAAATGTAGATGATCACCAGTATTTTTGTGGGAAATAACTCTTTACTAGCCGTTTGGACTTTGAAGAAACTCCATGTTGAAAAACAGGTACAGGCCACTACACAACGCACAGAACACACAGAGAAGACAGCGGTCTTTCTTGGAGCACGGCAGTGCCACGGAGTACAACCTGGCAGCCCCAGCTGATGAACTGCTGGCTTTCTCCTTGCACTCCCAGGAGAGATTTTTGGAAATGCCAGGGAAGAACCACGACCTCGCAGTTTCTTATCTCCTGTCCCAAGAGAACCTTCACAGGAGGTGATTGCCAGTGGCATTTCTTTGAGCCAGTAGTTGCTGTCGGCATTACTGCCCTCTTAATTTGCAGATACAAACATGCTTCAGTAATTTCAAAAGATTTCAACCCTGGCTTACCTAATTTTTCATGCTTCCCTTTGTTTTGCTTTGATAGCCCTGAATAGCTGGTATGAAAAGCGGGCACAAGAATCATGGATTTGCTACAAGAATAACTTCAGAAATTTGTTGGTATTAGCAACAGCAGTATGCGTGTGAACGTGTTACATGGTACGAGGGGAGAATCCCAAGTAAAATCTTGTTGCTAAACAAGTGACAAAGACCTTACAAACAGTATGAGACTCCAGGCCAACTATGATTATATTAATAATAAATCAGATCTGGTCTGTGAGGTTTTTTTACGTGGAATAGTATACACATAAGAGGATTTTTTTGCCAATTGTCATTTTTCTAACTTTAACTTAGTTTGTGTTTGTTTTTTTCTTTTTTTCCCCAGCATTTACTAAGTGCTGTCAAGAAACTGGTCTTCTTATGGTGGTGAAGTGTCGGCAAGAGAACACAGCACTGAAAGATTGTCTGGTTGGCTAGTAAGTCCCTCATGAGTCTTTGTTGGTTTTTTGTTGCATGGCCTATACTAAGCTAGAAATGAGTAGAATCTTAAATATTCTCAAAAGGGTTTTGCAGGGTTAGTGACTTTGATGTATTTTCTAAAAATTGTATCTTCGCTTTAGGAAAAAAAAAACGTGCTGGTCAGGGCCCTACCTGACAAGATTTTATTTCCTTCATAAAGCTGTCCTATGGCTATAAAGACTCTCTTCTTGATTTATATGGTGACAGATCTAGATTTTCAGCCCAGAGGACATGTAGCCCTGTATTCGCTATGCTGAATTACATAGGTGGGGATGGGGGTGAGCAGTAGAAGCCCCATCACACCCTCTAAGTGAGACAGGATAAGTTTGGTTTAATTTTGCTTTTTGAACTGTTTTTTAAGATTTAGTCTTGGTCCCTGAAAGCGTCCTGCTGTTGTGAATGGCAATAGTAGCAGCAATGGGACATTGCTAGATACTAGAGAGGTCAACTTGATGCCATGGTGGATTCAAATGTCTCTTTTGGAAGTCCCAGTTTATCCCCAGTACCATCAGGCTGAAGTGTAAGATTCTTGAATTTCCCAGGGTGAGGGCTTGGGATTTTTCAAGTTTGGGGCTAGAAGAAGGTCAGTTTGGTTTTTGGTGGAATGTGTGTCCTGCCCTGTTAAACCAAAGGTAAAGGTTAAATGTCTTTAAACTAGTGACAGCTATTTTCAAGTATTTGGGAACTGATGAAAAAACACCTGCAGCCAGGAAAGAGTTCAGGCCTAACTGCAGTGAGAACTTGCTGGAGTTACTCAGCTTTATTCGTCTGTACCTCCACGCATTAAATTTTGCCTTTTTTAAAAACAAAACACCCCCCAAACCAAATACACACTACTGAAAAAAATGTTTAGTGCTTGAATAATTATACTTAAAATCAAAATTAGGAGAAAAATGAACTGAACTTAATGATCAAGGACCTACACGTTTAGTGTTCGAGACCTACACTTGAACCTGTTCCCCAGTAGTTGCTTGGGTGCATAAGAAATTTAAGTGTACTCCAGCAGCTTCCCACGCTGAGGAAGCTAACTGCACATAATCACAAATTATTTACCTGAACTCAATTACAAAACGTCTTTCCCTTTTTCTGCCTTTCCTCCTCATGGCTTCACTGTAGACGCTTGAAAAGGACCATGCCTCAAGAGAGAGCAGTATCATGAGAGGATGCAAACCAGCTAACTCAGTATTTAGAGTTTACAGAGATAACAAACCGCTTATGTGCTTTATAAAAAAAGGTATTTTATTATTGAAGGCAGGAAACTTTTCTTTGGGTGTGAAAGGAAGATCAGTTATGAGTGTTATTAATGCAGTATCTGTTCCATATTCCAAGATGAAAAACAGTATTATGCGCTTGTCTCTCTTGTAGCTATTCTGATCCATCATTCTATGAAGAATGCAAAACAGAATATTTGAAGCAAAGAGAAGAATACAGAGCAACTGGAATTAAGAAAAAAAGACAGAAGCTTACTTCAAATGTGTAGTTAAAACTTAAAATGAACTTTTCAAATTTTGTATCCAACTTCGATTTGACTTGATTTAAACAGACTTAAATCATCTGTACCCCTCTGTGTGGAATTTAACTGAAATGCACAAAATGAGATGAATGGAGAATAAAATAAACCCTGAATTTAAAAGTAAGTTTTTTAAATTTTCTGTAATTAAAGATATAAAACATGCTGTCACAGTTTGCAAGAGAAGTTGCAAAGGTCTGTTCCTTTGTCTGGACTTGAGGTTTTGTTACCAATTTACAGACAGCCTTTTGGAATTTAAAGCTTCTGTCTGGTTATGTGTGGCAGGCTGCATAAAAACTTACAGGTGAATAATTTAAGTTTTATTAACTAACCACAAAAAATTGGTCTATTTGTCGTCTGAAGCTGAGGGTGCTCTCTTGATGCTCTTTACTAGAAAAGAAGGGTGGAAAATATGGCAGAGCTGAGCTTCTTGGACCAATTTGATTTATCTTTTTCATGAAAACATGAGTCATACGAGAGCCTGTTAGTCCTTTTGCCTACACTGTGACTCATTTTTAAGTCTACTTTGTCAGAAGAGCCAGATGCCCCGTGCCTGTGTGTGGCCCAGACTGGCCCTTTCGACTCTGGAGAATGGGAGAAGGCACGCTGACGCCAGATCATTGAGAGGAGCATCCTCCCCCGCTTTCCTCTTTCAGAATGAAGATGACTGTATAAGCTTCCACACTAAAGGAGCGAGCGAGTGACCACAATTGCAAAATTATTAGGGGTGGAGGTAAGTAAACAACTAAACTAGGTATGTAAGGTGCAGGTCGCTTCTTGCAGAAACTAAGTGTAAGCAAGTCCCTAATTAAAAAGGGGAATACAAAGGAAATTTTGTATACTGATACTTGAAGCTGCTTAATTGTAGAACTCTCCAATGCATAAATGGCTTCACTAGGGCCAGTCTGTAAAACTTTGTATTACTATTTTGGAGTATCTTTTGAAGCATTTTGAAATAAAGAATTTCTTTACAAGTAAGGAAAGGCTGCACTTAGAAAACTTACGTAGCAACTTTAATGCCCTGGTTTAAAAAAAAAAATATTTGTCTGAGTAAGGAGTAGGATTTGCATCCATCAGAAGATGCAAAATTTGACTTGTTTATTTTTGTACTGTTTCACCACAAAACCAGTACTGCCCTAAAGCTATTCAAGGAGGAAATTCAAATCAGATCTTAAGACACATGTATGTGAAGTACTTCAGTTAACGTTGGCAGGTTGGTCCTTGCCCTTTATTCTGTGCCTTTTACTGGAATAATCACTAATGATGTTGCTTTTGCTGTTAGGCAGCAGATTGCCTGGAGGACTAGGGAATGCTTGTGAATGAAAAACTGCAAAGATGTGTAACGTTCTGCCTTGTTAGGCAAACTTAAGTGGCACTCAGCTCTAAAACTAACCGCCTTAAAATAGCTTCTGTGGAATCAGGTTTCCTACACATGTGCTGTGTTTTTGGCTCCTCAATTCAAGCATTTTGGAGAACAAAAATAATCCAAATCAGTTAGTGGAAAATTAGTTGTTTCCCTCTATGTATTTAAAAAAGAGGAACCTAAGGTAGATGGTGAAGTGCTTTTTAATGACAGTGACTGTTCTGTTATCCCATTATGAAAATCTGCTACGTTTTGAGTCTCTGGAAGGCAAACCTGTGTGTTTGTAATTTTTGTCAGAAGCACTTCCAAAGAGGATTTGGGCTGGAATGCGCATTCCCTTGGAGGCAAGTGCCGTGTGCTGCCAGTGGTACGTGCCTGCACGGAGGGCTCACACCACAGCTGACGGACGCAGACAACAGCACCAGCACTCGGGCTTTTCCCTTTCTGGCTTAGCAGAAAATATGTTCATCAGGAGATGGGGGAAGCCCAGCGCGTTGACTAGTACCTGCTGAGGAGGAGGAGGAGTTAATGCCTGTAGCGGAACAAAGCCCAGTTTAACCTGCAGGTATTACTCCCCCCCCCATTCTGTACACGTTGCATGTGAAGGACTTAACAACTCACTTTGCGCCAATAACCAAGCTCTACTGTCAAGCCTGACATCGCAGGTACTGCATCATGCTGTCAGCCATTCAGTTCTTCTTACCTGCGCTCGTGTGTGTGTGTGTCAGGAAGAGCTGGGTTATTGCGGCTCCTCCTTTGTGTACCGTGGGACCGACTCAGAGCTGGGCTCTGCCATCGACTCCCTCTGTACTGCACCCAGGGCCTTCGTGCGATGTTTC
The DNA here is from genome assembly GCA_013398915.1 of Dromas ardeola. Taxonomy (NCBI): domain Eukaryota; kingdom Metazoa; phylum Chordata; class Aves; order Charadriiformes; family Dromadidae; genus Dromas; species Dromas ardeola. The sequence continues at coordinate 123,741 of VYZM01021394.1, forward strand.
CAAGTTTTGAATTCTTGATTTCGCACCTTTCACTTTCTTCATGTCTTGTGCAGTATCCTCTATTTTAATTGCATTTACATCTTTTATTTAAAGTTTAAATGAAAGAATGAGTACTATGAAGTCACAAACATACTAGTTAGTAAATTGCTTTCGGTTTTGTTTTTATCTCAGCTGCAGCCTCTTCTTCCTACTCACGTTAACAGGAAGCAGCCCTAGATTCTTATCAATGTAAGAAAACATCAATAGCATAGACAAAGCCTTAAGCTCTCCTTCAGCAGTGATCTGGAAGCTTTTTTGCTACATGTTGAATATTTTTCTAAAAAGCACTTCTATTTTGTCAGAAGTTACTCGTGAATGACAAGAGGGTATAGCTCTGGAAGCCTGGCTACCTTCCCCCCACCCCAGCCCCTCCACCTCCCAACGAAACACAACATGTAAGTGCCTGCACCTACGGAGAGTGGGCAGCTACAGGTGGTTGTTAGGAAGGGAGCTGGCATCGGTGCAGACACGCAGTGCTTCATCTCCCCATCTCCATCGAAACCAGGGATTGCAGCTCTAATTAACGGTCCCTAGACGTTTCTTCATACGTTTTCTCATTTTGAAATCAATTCTGTGGGATTCTACACATTATTATTCTGCGTAGGCCTAGATAATTGGTGGAATTAATCTAGGTGTATCTCCGGTATTTTCAAGTTAGCCTATGAATATAAAAAGGCTGCATTAAGTGCAGAGGCAAGGACTCTAATTCAATGAGGTCAGCCAAAGCCTGAAGCATGGCAACGCTGCTAGCCCATCATAGTTAGTACTTGTATAAGTGCCTGATGTTTTCTAACACGTGTGACCTTCTTAAAAATTAAGGTGGCATTACCAGGTGTTTACAGTTCCAATTTTAGCTGCCTGTTACAACTAGAAGGTTCCACAAAGTTGCGCGGCTTTCACTGTAACAGTCACCTAGCCCGCACCCTGCGCTCACCTCCTTCAATGGGAACCGTGTGCTCACCTGCTTTAAAACCATCCACTGTCGACTGACACTGATGGAATAACGGTCTCACAGCTCGAAGACTCATCTGTCTCCTAGCCCCCTCCCACGGCGCAGGAAGGCGCCTGTCGCAGCTTCTGCAGCAAAGGGACCCATCTTTGCCTTGTCGTAGCACTTGGGGGGAATTTGGCAAGCACCCAAGCCACACGCGTTTTTCACTTCAGGCCACGCTCTTTCAGCGTATTAAAGCTCTCTTCAAACTCCTGAGAGAAGCCCCCCACAAATGTGAAATCTAAACGGAAGGAGGAAAAGGGTGTCTTATTTAAAGAGTTTGCTTTCATAGAGGAGTGGCGGTTTGTAATGCACAGGGTTTTCAAAGAGTAGTCGAACTACCTACCATTGCAGTCTGAGACATCATCAGTGTGTGAGCCAGAAACCCATTCTGCCTCACCTTTAGTACAGCCATACTCCTCCCCAAGTAATTCCTGTGTTCTCTGTTTGATGGTCCAAAAATGGCCAAATACAGTTGAAATACAAGTGTTCCACCCAGTTAAGAATCAGTTCAGTAACAGTAAACACCTGGTTATTTCTTTCATGCTTCTCCCCTAGATCAAACATCCACACTCAAACACCATCATCTTACCACTTCATTACTGTATCTTGATGTTTGAACGACTTTGTCTCTTCCATCTCTTCCACACGTGCTGGAATGTGTCCAGAGGAGGGCCACAAGGATGATCAGAGGGCTGGAGCACCTCTCCTATGAAGACAGACTGAGACCGTTGGGGTTGTTCAGCCTGGAGAAAAGAAGGCTCCGAGCAGACCTTATTGTGGCCTATCAGTATCTTAAGGGGGCCTACAAGAAAGCTGGTGAGGGACTTTTTAGGATGTCGGGCCGTGGTAGGACTAGGGGGAATGGATTAAAACTAGAGATGGGTCAATTCAGAATGGACATTAGGAAGAAGTTCTTCACCATGAGGGTGGTGAGACACTGGAACAGGTTGCCCAGAGAAGCTGTGGATGCCCCATCCCTGGAAGTGTTCAAGGCCAGGCTGGATGGGGCTTTGAGCAGCCTGGTCTAGTGGGAGGTGTACCTGCCCATGGCAGGGGGGCTGGAACTGGATGATCTTTAAGGTCCCTTCCAACCCAAACCATTCTATGATTCTATGATCTTAAAATATAATGAAATGAATTCTGCTGGACACTGATCTCAGTTCAATCAATCACATTTACTACGGAGAACAGATTTATTTTTTTTTTAATTGGTTCAACTGCAACTCGATTAAAACTAGGGTTTATCTTTAGTGCTGATAAAAATAAAAATTAAGTGCTTTTGCCCACTGTTCTATGTTCATACAATTGGAAGTGGCACACCAGTTGCCCTACAGAAAGGGGCAAAAGCCCGATGCCTGAAAACCCCAAGACAATACCAAAAAAAAAAACCCCCAAACCCCTTGTGCCTTTTTGTATTCAAACTACGCAAAGCAACAGGGAAACATCTTACCGCTCTGCAACCACTGTTCCTCACGGGGCCTCTCCGAAGATCAGAAGAAGATCCAGGCGGGTCAGTCGGGTACTGGAGCTTTTCGCTTTCCCTTGACCAGGCCACAGCATCATTAACAATCCAGGTGTCTGAGCCCAGGAGTCTCAAAGTCTACTGCAAGTTGGTTTGGAAATAAAATTAAATCTGCTTTACATCACCAATATATTTCCTATTATACTTACGTGGGCCTGTGTTAAATTATTTGGAATGGGTATTGTCTTCCTGGAAGTCCGCCATATGTGCGGTACTGCTCTCGTCTTTTTCCAGCCACAAACAGCGCATCACAGCTGATTTGGGAATTTGCTTTCTTAAATACGGCTAGTTCACGTAAGAGGAAAACTAATCAGTTGTAAACCCACAAAACTGGCAGGGAGACATAAAATGATCAGATTTTAAATATATTTAAATTGAACCAAACAGTGGAAACTTACATGAGAGTTATCAGAAGGTTAGTCCAACTCTCTAAATATCCAAATGCATATCCCTCAGCTTGCCATATGCTTGCTTAAATGTGCAAAGCAACAGCCTCCTCCGCTCCTGCCCCAAAAGCTGTTTTTCTTCCATTTCTGTTAAATGGAATTAGTGCTTTCTTAAATTAAAAATTGTCAAATCAGTGGGTTGGGTTTTTAAGTTTTAAAATGTTCAAAGTTTGCATTCAAGTTGACTTTTTTGGGGGGGGGGGGGTGTGGGGGGGGGGTGTATGAGACCCTTAGGAGCCCCTTTCCACAAGGAAAACNGGGGGTGTCATTTAACATACACTTGAGGACTTTGGTCCTTACTTTATGCCATTTTACGGTTTAATATAGTGAGTGCACGTGTGCGCACAAAACAGCAGAACCTCTTTACTTCAGCTACTTCTGCATGTAATTTGCTGTCACTGTGATGAAAAGCTTTCACTTCTGAAAATGGAAAAAGCACTGTAAGCCACTGGCGGCATGGATTTAAATGACTTTTCCATCTTGAGTCAAAATCTGATTGTGTGCTTCGGCCCAACAGACGCTTCACAAGCCAGCTGGCTCCCCAGTGACTTCAAATCTGGGGACTTCTTTTTCAAATGTTACGGCTTGGCCGCAGCAATGAGGGATTGGATGGGAAATGCTGCCTAGAGCAAGCTCTCCACCATCCTGCCCTCCTCGCTCCGGGATCAGCGCTTCTTCTGAAGTCCCTCTTGGCAAACATCTCCCTTCTCCAGCGCGGGAAGCAGCACAGAAGATAAACCAAGAGTCAAAGGCAAAGCCTGGAAATTCTCAGGCACTGCTCAAAGAAGCTTAATTTTAAGTTTCCCTGTCACACAGGACAGGCTGACCAGGAACCTTTTGACACAAGTAGTTAAACCACGGGAACACGCCGTAGCTTAAGGTAGCCAAATCCTTCAGGTTTCAACATCCAAGAGGATACTTTTCCCAGAATACACTGAAGGAGTCTACAGAGGACGTTTGGTCTGTTTCTCCTGAATGGAAGAGAATGAACCTCAAAATTTAATTGTTTGTATTTGGAATGACATTTATACACAATCAAGAAACTAAAACTGAATAAAAAGTTACGTGCCAAAAACAGAAAGGAGATTTGTAAGTGAAAGCAATTTCAAACAAAAATAAATTTATTTAAAATCTTACACAGTAGAATTCCTTCATTGCACAAATCAAAGTATTAATCATGTTCACGTCTGTTGGATAGTGCATTACTTTGCTTAATAAAAAAACCCCTCTGGAACGTTGAGGTGGGGAACCCCAAAAAGTAAGCTACATTAGAACTAGATGCCGTATAGCTTATGCAGCCACATGAGAAATGTTTTCTGCTGCTTCGTTATTACACAGGTAGTTGGTTCTATCAGCTAAAGCCTAGTGACTTGGATTTGTTTTATGCATATTGGGTTTTGTTCTATTACTTTCCAAGAGATTGTGCTCCCCTGAGTCAGCTGTGTTCATTGGTCAGAATAAATTCCAGCATCTGACACCATTTCCATTAAACACAGACAAGCCAGTATACGTGAGCAAGATAATAGAAAGATAAAAGCAATATCTGGTGAATGGCAAACATTATTTATGTATGCTGTTCGCTAATATAGTAGAAGGTATCTGGAAGGCATTTTTTCAACTTTGATAGACAAACCGAACGAGAAGAAGATGGGCATCGTATGAAGTACTTACTCCACGGGGAAGAAAGTGTCTGGAGACCCACAGGTCGTGCAGCACCTCGGTAACACTTTTCCAGCCCGTCATTACTACGGCTGTGCTACAGTCGTAGCTTCCCCGTGTATTTGCAAGCAATTTTAAGATAATTTACTACTAAACAGCTGTGAAATTATTTTTTATTACACCGATCTTAAGCTGGACCTGTGAAGTTGAATACTTCACCCACCCTGCCACACATCTGTAAATAACACATTTAGTATTAACTATCTTCCCGCCTATTACAAGTTTGATATCACGGATCTTAAATACAAAGCATTTTTCTTCAATGTATTGAGCAGTCAAGGCATTTCACTTCACCCTGTTGTATGAAGCCAGATACGAAGCAGAGCAGTTTGTTGTTTTTTTTTTTTTTTTTTTAAAAAAAGGCATAAATTGTATTTGTCTAAAAACAGTTCTTGGTTTTAAGAGGAAAAAAAAAAAGTATTTAGACACCCATCACCTACAAAGCAGGCAGCTGCAATTCAAATAACTCTAGTTCTCAGTGGCATACTAAAGATACCACAAAAATACTTCTTATGTATATCAACAATGCTACAACGCCTAGGCCGATTAAATTAAGGCTTTGTTTCTTTAATAAAAGAAAAGTTAGTAGCCTTCACCACCACTCAAATGCAAAAAGTCAAGGTTGCGGTGCTGTGCAGAGGAGGCACAACAGGGGTCACTGCACTGGGAAGGGGGCGATTCTGTGGCAGGCACCACTGCGCGTGCAACGAAGTCAGCTCCCTACGGCATGAACGGAGGGAAACAGGCCGAACATCCAGGATTCCCAGCGTTCTGCAGCGTTACTTACGGTCCTTTATAATTCACAAGAAAGCCCCAAATGGTGCCGTCTAAACAGGATAGCCTAGGAATGATTTTTCTCTGGCCGCTATCTAATATAAATCAAGGTTTTTAAAAAAAAAAAAAAAATCTCACCTTCCTTGGTTAAAAAAATACATAAAAATGCATTTCTAAACCAGAGGAATCAAAGTTAATTGATAGGAGGAAAGGGGAGAGAATCCAATTCTTTGTTTTATGTCTTACTCTGGAAAAAAAAAACCACTGTCAGAAAATAAGCTCAGAGCTGGTACAAGTTTTAACACAGGATACCGAGTATTTTCTTGAGAACATACAAATAGCAAACAAATACAGAACTGGATTATTTTGTTTTATTCCAAGAACTCACTTTTCAGTGTAATTTTTGCAAATGTGTGCCATTTGCCGTACAAGACTATCTAGGCCCCATTCTCGATTTCTTTATATTTACAGTATACCAGCACAGCTTTAACTTCAAGGAACTTGCTCCTGATTTACAGCAGAGGAAGACTAGGCTTTCTGATTCAGAACTAGAATTAAAAACAAAGAAAAAAAAAAAACCCCAACATTTCAGGCAACTTGTTTTCCCTCTTTAAAAGTTCAAGCGTTAAGGTGCCTGTTCAGAACCATTCTAGAAATGCCCCAGTCCATTCTAAAAATTGTTTAACTCTTGTGCAGACAATTTTGATTACACTGATCCAGGTAATCTGCTGGACAGTTTATCAAAGCTGTTTTGTTTTTCATTTCCCAAAACACATTCTCATTAGGCTTTGGAGGACTTGGGAATACCCAGGAATTATCTTCCAGTGAGCTTTTTCCGTAAGAATGGTGTTCCTGAAACGTTTTGCCATCAACTGGAATGGGTCTCTCATCTGTCCATGCTTGTAGAGTCACCCTTTCAGATGGGATCTGTACGTCTCTTGGCAGAGGGGGAGACACAGCATTGCAGAGTAATTCATCATTTTGTGAGAGTTTTTTATAGACTACCCCCGGTGTCAAATTCATCTTTGAAATGTTCAAGTCAACACATTGTACTGGTACAGTAGAGGCAGCTGAAGAAAGAAGATAAAAGAGGTTTTTAAATGACATTATCTAATGCATTTTTCATATACTGCACGTGTACTAACAGTATAGCAGGGATGTTAAACCCAGTGTTTTCAAGCTACAGATTCTCAGACCGCATTTTACTTCAGTAACTACTTAAAAAGTTACAAAGTGAACGTACTAACCTCCTCAGTCTGATTTTGCAAGATGAACCAGAGATCCTGAAATCGCAATGTCTAAAACACACCCAACACCAAGGAAACCTCCCAGCTCTCACTTGAACGCAGATAAACCAATGAATCTTTTTGACAAGACCGGAAGGAATGGTGAAACAAGGAGAATTTTCAGGCACTTGGAGAAATCGAGCAGATTGAGAACACTGCTTACGCACAGCATGCTGCTTTCCACTCTACTGAGTCTTTATCAGGTTGTGTTCTCAGGCTGCCGAGAACCTGAATTCTCACTGTCCCAGAAGCAGCAAGAGGGAAACGTACGGCGTTCATAGGTTCCCTGGGCTCCACTATTGTCAGATTTATGAAAGTAAAGCGACGGACTGCAACGTTCAGCCATCTGAAATTCCAGGCGAGTTTTAAACCATGCCAGGAAGGGGAGGATTTTGCAACAGGATAGCATCTACCTGAAATGAAAAGAGCTGCACCTTCCATGCACATCTGAACAGCTGGCCAAATACCACCCAGGTCATTTTTCTGTAGGGATAATTTACATAACATGTAATGGGAGTAGATGAATGATTCCTGCAGTTAAAGAAACTCACATCTTACAGGTAGTTTTCTAGAACAGCTGTGATTCTTGACTATGAACTTTAGTTCTTAAGGGACAGAAAGAGGAGCCAGTATTTTGGTCAAAGAATGCAACTTCTGTTTGCCACTATAAATTAAAAGGTGGTACCCAATTCGCAAGTGTCAGCCAAAAGCACTTTCCAATAGCACAGGTGTCACGTCTGGAAGACATGCAAAGGCACTGCATTTGGCCTCCTTGTGCTGACAGGTGTAGAAAGCAATTAGAAGTCTACAGACCTTTAGAAGTTCAAGAAAAATGGGATCCACTGAAAATGTAAAAAACAAATAAGAAGAAATAAAAGCAGAAACACGTTTGTTGAAAAGGCCTCCATACATAAACGACAGCTAAGTAGAATCCGTATGTTAACTGGCACTGTTAACATCCCACACAGAGCAATGAGTCCATTGTGTTCTGCAGACTTTACGCACCTCTTACAGTGGCAACTAGTTTATATAAGGTAAAATAGCTAGTACTACAGGTATAGGAAGTGGAAGTTTTAAGTCAATTGTAGCCATGTTTTGCATAAGCCAAGATTTTTCTACAAATATAAGCACAGATATATCTGCATTGCGTTCAGAAGTGTGGCTGACAAGGAAGGTAAACAGAAAAAATAAATACAGTTTTAATTTCTGCCAAACTTGTCCACTCTTACATACTTCTGAAAAATTACTGAAAAAAGCCTACCGAGCAAAAGGCCAAAATCCACTGTTTCCCAATCAATCAATAATACCTTTTATAGCTGAGGATGTACAACTGCATTAGCAACTGCAGAAAATCAGACTGTTCACCAAGTAGAAGAGGAAAAAAATCAGTATTTGTGTAGTAGCAAGACAGGTAACTCCAAATTAAAAATAAAGACAGGAAGACACTGTGTGATCACATCAAACCTTGACAAACTTAAGGATTAAAAACTCCATTTGGTTCCCAGTTTCTCTGCTGAAGTTGTTTGACAAATGTCTTTGTAGGAACACAGACTCACCTGGTAACAATATGACCAAGTCTACAAAATGCGCTGATAGTTTATCAGCCAAGGACCAGAGAGTGATCAGTAATCACGGCTGGCCACAAAGGCAGTGATTGACCTGTAGATGAATCCTATCATTATCTCACCAAGCCAATCAAAGCAGTTTAGAAACAAAATGTCTTGATTGTGTAATGGACAGGGACATCAAGAGACTGCCACCAATATATTGTAACCAAGTTCACAGGCTTTCACCGGCACCTCCTGTATTCTGAACACAGTAAATACCACAACTGACGTGAGCAGAAAACAAAGGAAATTGACTGTGCATCGCAGCGTTTGACTGATAGTCTGGCCCCACCAGAGTAAGAACACTCTCTCGTAAAGCATTTGGCTTGGGAGAAACGTAATTATGAAATAGAACAAGCACCTGATGAACAGCTCACTGAAATTACACGTACTTTATGCGGAAAATATTTTCCCCTTAATTATTTTCAATGTAGCAGCAGAAATAAGGCAGCTTTGCAGCCTCAGAATTCTGACATTCAGAAAATGTCATCTTATGTAGCATTTTGCTAAAAAAGACAACTTTTCTGAATGCTGACATAAACAAATATGCAACCATAAAGAAATTTCAGTCTATTAAAGTCTGATTTTAACACGTTGCCAAATTAATGCTTTATATATTCTATACTGGGAAAATAAGACTGCGTTTGCAAAAAGATTTTTTTTCCCCTAATATGAAGTAGTTGTGGTAAAAGGTCAAATACGAGTAAACTTAACACCTCAGCCTTGTGCACATAAGCAACACTTGACTGAGAAAAAAGCCACAAGGGGAACAGAATACAGTACTGAAGAAAAAACACATCAGCAACACCTTTATGTGTGAAGTTGACCAGTATGAGACAGAAGCAAAAGCAGAAAATGGGTAGGCTGGAACCATAATATAGCCTAGCTTATCAACTTCAATTGATGAGATTCTGATAAGATATGATAGCTAGTGTCTTTTTAAAAACGGTACAGCTCGAATCAACGGTTTGTGTTTGTAAGGTCTGTTACTGCAAACACCAACTTGCCTTTCTTGGTCGCTGTTGGGTTTGTTTTCAGTTTTCGTAGAACCTCAGCTTGCATGTCAGTCACTAGGCACAAATTAGACATTTCTCTCTTCAGTTCCCAATACGCTTGATGCACACTTTCAAAACAAAAATTTTTTAAAAGTTAAATAATCGCCACCTCTAAAGCACCCTCATGCCTATTACCATGCTTGTCAAGCATTAACTGTTAATAAATCGGTTTTGCCTGACACACACTGACAGTTTTACTGGAGAACCAGAATTCAAAATGAACTGAGCAGTACTGATAATTATCTTAAACTGATGGACCTTTGTATATTTTAGTTGACTCCTGCATATTACAATATATAATGTATTCCATATTAACATACTAGATGATACTAATAAACTCAAGTTGCCCAAACAGAAAGAAATATGAAGCATATTCTCCAGATTCATTATTTGAAACTAACCATCTTACCATAAAAATTAGTAATCTTCAAGGAATACTTTTTAAAAAAAGGTACTAAATGGACACTAGACTGCAAACAAGTAAAGTATTAACTTCGAATGCTTCTGATAAATGACCACACACACCATCATATGTTATTGTCCTAGTTTTAAATATTCAACCACAATCAGTATTTGGGTCTTTACACCAATCACTTTGCTACAATGAATTCAGACTAGATACCCAAGATCCAACCTGAGCACCCACACACAGACCAAACTAAAACGTGTAACATACTGATTCATACTCTAGTAACCTAATTTATGCTAATACACTGCCGTATCAGACAGTATAAAAAATAGCAACTCAATTCATTCTCTGATAAGACAGCATAACGTGAGAAACATATTTAGCAAGAGCAGCACCGTTACAACATTGAAGTTTCAGGTTAATAAACTGAGTAAGAAAATCCAGAACAAAAAAATCAGAAAAGTCAGCATCACCATATGTTTCTTGGTAAAATTTTGAGCAAAGGCTCACCGAACACTACATTTATGATGATTAATAATTAACTTAGTGTTCAAAGACCTAAGGATGCAGTTACTTCAACTTAAACATGAAATCAATGATTTAATTTTTTTTAATGCTTAACATTCTATCAAAACACATTTAGTGAGGACTAGTATCATGGATGAGATTTTTCAGAATATTTCTTTCTTCCTCACTGTATTCACCTAAAAGACATTTATTTGAAACAGTTCAGTACATCAAACCGTTGTTGAGATGACTAAGAACTATTAAGCTCCTGCATGAAATTTTTCAGCTATGAATGTGTTCAAAAGCAGTGTGAGAAACAGCCATTATTCTGTTCTGCAAGTTAACGCTAAAAAATTTCCCTTAAAACAAAGAAATTAAACTTTCTTCTATGCACAGAAATATTTCCCCAGAATACGAAAATCAATTCAGATTCAAAAACTCTGTTAAAGAACAGAGGAATTTGATCGTTTAATAGGTAGCATATTAGATATCAGCAATTCTCATAGATAGAAAGTTAAAATTTTCAAAGTTGATATTTCAAGGAGTTGAGCTAAAACTGTGTCCTTTTTACTGCAGAATCCTTTTTGGCTCTTTGAACATTTAAGAGATGACAATTTCAAAATTAAGTTCATGTGGCAACCATACTTCATTTATCCATGTGTTCTGGTCTCAAAAATAAGTTCAAACAACTTTTAGTTATATCAAAACAGAACTATCCAATATTTTATACAGAAGTGGTAAATACAAGAACAGCTCAGTGTCTGCCACCAACCAGAAGGAAAGTGCTTAAATAGATTTTATAACGTGCATTTAGCGCTTTTAAAAGCATCTTGCAAAGGGACACAGGTACCAGAATCCCACTTAAATCACACATAACGTATTTTAATTGTTTTTGCAGATACTGACCTAGAATCCCATTGCAAAGCCTAATTTTCAAGGAATATGCAATTGAAAACGTGGGTTCCACGTGCTTCAAAGTTTGTCCTGTACTGCCTTCTAACATGTAATATAAACCTTGACTATGACAGCCTATCTAGATCTACAGCAAAGTAGATTGGCAAACCAAGAATTTATAGTCAAATTTGCAGGCTGAGGACAAATATGAAATAATTACTTTCAAAAAAGTGAACTAACTGCAAATGCCGCCATCTCCCATAAACAGCAGGATTGCTTGCTTCAACAAATGTTTCACATAGGAGTGTTTTCCCACAGATTTTTGGATAGGCTTACATATTCAGTACACATTACACATTCATTATTTATGTCATATTACAATAAACACTATTCTGTACACATGCTAATTCAGATGGTTGCCACCCGAACGTCACTTTGTGGAATAAATCTGCTCTGGAAGATCAAAGAGATAACTACTTTACCTTGACATAACACCTTTTTTCAGGCGTGTAAGACTGACTATGAAGCACCAGCAGAAACCACAAGAAAAAGTGTTAGTTAGCTAGCTATCAGTCAAGGTGAAAGGTGAAAGCGTAATTTGTGTACAGTGTGTATAATATTAGCATTATTACACCAGAGAACATATGAATAGAGGTATCTGTGCTGTTCTCTTTCCGTAACTGATTTCCTTTCCCATCTCTTCAATAGCCAAGTAAGCAATGAGGTATTACGCTAAACAATCTGTCATTACGAAGGACCACTCTTCCCTCTTGTGGAAAATTGTGTAAGTACACAAACAGGCATAATGGGGTATAAGAGATGCAGTTAGTATTTCACTTCTGCAAGATAGAACATTTGGGAACTTTTCACGCATTCATGAATTGTTCTTTTGCATAAAGAATGAAAGTATGTGTGTAGATATATATATATCTCCTTTATAATACAGCACACGTATTACCCTGTCTCGAGTACAGGATAATATAGGAGTTTGCATCAAGACAGGACAATATAGGAGTTTATATCATAAGCACAATTATTATTTGGCTGCGAAATGAGATGAAATGCTTTCTGATATGTTAGCATTTTTCTGGCAAATAGCTATTTTTTTGAATAGGTAAAAAATAATAATCCTTTAAAATGTCTTCTAGTACCAATATTCTTGCACTGCACTAAGTAAGAATGCAGGTACCAACACTAAGCAAGAGATTTGAAGCCATCACCGATGCAACAAAAAAACCTTCCCATCCGCAGAATTAAGACATTTTATAGCTGGGACGAAACTTGGAAATTTATCTACCACCTCCGCAAGTCAACTAATTATTAAAAAGCTGAGTTTTAAATCCAAGAGAATTTAACTTTCATTTTCTTTACAAAACTCTGAAGATGTAAATGTTTTCTTATCATCATCATCCTGGACTACCAACATAACAAAGAAAAAAAAATTATCTATCTCGCTAAATCAGTATACCTAGACTTGAAATTAGATTAGGCAATTTGAAATAATAGATTTGAGCAGGCTGCAAGAATATTTACTTGTTCAAATAACTGTCCCTCAGTAAACTAAAAATAAAACATGAAAGCCACTTCACTTTCATACCTCTGGATGTCTTGCCTTTGAAGGTGGTCTCCATTTAATGGATTTTCGTCTTGAGCCTGGTCCTGCACAACAGTGAGGGGAGATAGAGAAGGAATGAACATATGATTTCAGATCTTCTGTCTGAAAAAAATGCAGTGAAACTACAAGTTCGCCAATATTAAAATTCAGAAGTAAAGTAGTCTTTTTTGGTGTTGGCTGCAGTGGTTTTCAAAGCGGACATAAAGACTCCCACTGAGAACTTCCACTTAAAAATGCTTAAATTACTTATATGAAAGCATTGCTCAGCCACCACCTTACTTTTTAAAAAAAAAAACAAACCACACACACCAACAAAAACAAACAGCTGAGCTCTTAGAATTTCTGATTCTTTGAGAAGCAAAAATTGAGAAAGGCTTTTGACTTCCATTAAAAAAAGTAATCGGTCTTCTCTTGCCCCAGTATATAAAGACCTTAAAATTAAACTATTTCAGTATAGATTTTCTTCCACAAATTACTTTTATGATCGAACATAATTTATCCCTTGAGTCTGCAAGACTGCTTTACATTGTGCATACAAGCAGCCTTGCTAAGTTAAACAGGACTGTTTAACGAATCAAACATTGGGCTCACTTCATTAGCTATGTTTCTATTAGACCCTCACGTGGGATGCGTTCCCATTCATATGCATATCCCTCCTCTTCACACTCCCTTCCTACTGCTGTTCCCTCTAGCCAAAGCTGTTATGAATTTGATACCTGTCACTGTGGCTTCATGATGGCTTATATACATTTCAAGCAATTGTCAATGTAACGTACACACCGCATCAGCTAAAATGCAAAACCCAAATAAGAATATCTAAAAATAGAAAAAATTAGAAAGTATACTTGCCTACGGTAGAAAACATCTGAAAATGCTAACTAATGTAATTAAAAACAGTAATAACAAAAATACCAGCTGGGTTTGAAACAATGCTGACTTGTCATTGCCCATTGATCACATTTCCCTGTATTCCACCTGACAATTTTTCCCCCTCCTGAAGACTTTCCCACTACAACCCATCAAAGATTCAATTTCATAATTGAAAAAAAAAAAAGCAACAAACAATTGCTCTGTATTACCCCAAATTTGAAAGCTTGTACCTTTATTTCCTATATTAAGCAGTTACCAAGATCAAGAAGAAATTATATTAAAAAAAAAAAAAAAGAAAAAAGCAAAAAGCTGTTCATTATATTTGTTCTTTGCAACAAAAGCTACTGGCAGAAGCATTATTTAAACAGTGTCATGTCTAGTATTCCTTCTAACTGCTATTTTAGTCTGTTCTTATTAGCAACATTCATACTCACAATACAATCTGCAATCTTCAATTATTTATGTAGCTGTTACTCTATTCTACAGAGATACCTGAAGACACCAGAATTACATACAGGTTACAGTATGCCTTCAGAATTTACAGAATTTAATTATTGAAAATACCTAAAAGAATTCCAGATACAAGCGAAAACAACAACCAACAATAACGGGACTTAACAAAACACCTCACATGCCTTCCAGGTAACGTGCTTTATCTCCATCTAGTGGAAAAAACACAGACTAAACCCGAGCCAAGTCAGTCGATGGAGGTAAGCTAGGCGTGTGGCATGACAGCAGCACAGCAGCAGGTCCTGTGGCCGTGTGCTCTCCCCTTCCCCTCCCCTGCCCCCGGCTCCTGCTCAAGCCATGGCCATCAGCGGGAGTTGTTGTGAGTTGCACTTGAACTTTGGAGGATGGCTGGCAACACAGTCAAAACACTGTCTGGAGTGGGGACCTAAATATTTTGTTCCCTTGTGAATAGACTACAGGTCAATTATCTTACTCTATAAATAGCGGACTGCCCGAGAGCCCTTTGAGCTCTCCTGCACGGCAGCGGGCTGCACGCCAGGATCTCCCCTTGAGTGGGGACGCTCACTTAAGGTTCCACTCCTCGAGGCTGAGAGATTCCTCGCCCCAACAGATTCTTGGTAAGTGACTAATAGCATGCTAAACTTTGAAATCTTAGCTAAGTGATACAAGGATTGATTGCACATGTATAATCCTTTAGACATAAACCGTTGACCAAGTCTGGGGCTAGAACTGGATCCAGCCGCACCTAGACTCCTCTCTGAGAAGGAGTTTAGAAAGCAAGGGGGTCCTTTCTGAACCTCGTGACTCAACGGGAGGCTCTCCCTGACAGCTTGTCTGACCCTGGCCTCTATGCAGTAAATAATCAAGTGCACCTTGTCATCGAATCTCATAAAACACTGTCGCATTCACTACTAACTTTGTTAAATCACTGTTCTATGTTAATAAATATTTCACTGCTTCTCTCTTACAAGGGAAGTTAATCACTCTGCCCATGACAGATTCGTAGAGACAGATCACTGTTGAGAGCCCAACACTCCAACCATGTATGCTTTGAGGGCAGCAGGAAAGAAGGACTTTACTTCAGTCTAGCTCTAGTCTGGTCCCTGAATGCCCAGGAGAAGTTGGGGTGCATCTTCTTAGTTTCATCCAAAAGGAATCCAGTTCCCATAGTCCTAACTGCTCCATAATGCCAGGCACGGTAGGTGGTAGCGATTAGAAGATTTGCTTCAAAAAATACATTTTTGTAGTAACGTAAAGGTGCACATAAGAAAAAGAGCCAAAGAAACATTTCCAAATTAAACCAAATCCCGTTTGAAGGCAGGATGATGGCCATGCAATGATTCTATCTGCAAGTTATATCCTGAATATTGGCTCACCCAAATATTATGTGACTCAGTCTTACATAATCATGATTAGTAATGATCATAAGAAACATAAAATAGTCTGCCTTTTCAAACAATCACATTTAAATCTTTTAAATTTATTGTGTAACTCAATGTGACTGTAGACTCCTAGAGACTGCCACTGCACCTTTTATCATGTAAAGCAGTAAGCATGCACTCAACATAATTTTTTTAAACTTAATGCATTTTATTACTGTTAAGCTATCTTAATTTCCTTTTTGAGATCATAACCACATCTACCTTACACAATGAGTCCCTCACAACAGACACTTGCCCCAGACTAAAGGAGGTATAGCAAGATTCTGGCAACCCTGTTACAAAAATCCACTTTCCTGACAAGCTGTATGGAAGAGCTACCCTAAAGAAAAGCACTAAAGCTCCTTAAACACAGTTCATATGTTTTAAAATAAGCATTCTATTGTTTTAAAAGAAAAACACACAAACACAAACTAAACAACCAAACCCAAACAAACCAACATGAACAAAACCAAAAACAAACCAGGTTTTGCCCAAACCTTCTAAGTCCAGCCCAAGATAAATACTATTATAGGACACTCCATTCTGATTGGCTTATAAGAAATTGTAAAGCTTTATTTTCTGTTGTTATATTGGCAGCAGCTGGGAAATCTCACCTATGTAAGTGTACTATATTCAAGAAACAAGCCAGCCTATGAAAATATTTAAGGTTAATTTTACTAGGATGTTAATCTTTCACTCAATTATATACTTCATATGTCTTTGTTTACCCTCTATTTTGCCTGAACAAGGGATTTAAAATAATGCTATACCAGAGTCAAATCTATTAATACAAAAATTTCTTAAAAATAAAGGTACCTTCTGCTTGGATTTTTGCAACTCCTTTCTGAGACTGTTGCACTCTTGCTTGAGCTTTTCTAGATCCTGTTCCAGACTATGCACTTTCAGGTCACTATTCAGCTTCTCTATTTCCCAGGTGGACTGAGTACAATACAGATTTTTCATCTCTGTAAGAAGACAAGCAAGACGATCAGATTTCAGCCTCAGTTCAAGAAACATAACTCAGTATGTGAGGTTTCACCGCAACCAGCCCATGCCCTACAAAAAAGTTATCATGTACATTCTGAAGAAACTGCAGCCTATGACAACAGAGAAATAGTAACACTGGGAAAGCCGTTAGCAGAGTAGTCTATTTTCTGAGTTTGAAGGACCAAGCCCTACTTTCTAAGAATGCACTGGAGATTTTACATAAAGAAAAAGGAATTAACAGCATAAAAAGGCACGGGAAATACAAAAATCTGTTAATAGCAAACACACGATATATATGCCAACTTGCGTACTTCTTAAGTGCTTTGAGAAGACGAGCCTTTTCCCCCTCGGATTTGTATCATTACATAATTTACCCTAAGTTTTTCCCAAGTTTAATATTAAGATGTTCCAAACAAAACTGCAAAAAAAACAATCAAAACAAAAGGGTAAAGTCTAGAAGTTATGTAAGTCTTCTTATTTGACAACAAATTCACATGGTTGCTATTAAGAAGAAACCTAAGATGATCCTAGCATCAAAATCAGTAGAAGGACACTAGTTAGAAAGCAAGAAAAGAAAGAACATGACAGGAAGAAAACCCCCAAGTCTTCAACTGTATGGTACACTCACTTCCAGACCTAACAATTTAAACAAGCTTAAGCTACACTGATTTTTTTCTAAACAAGGTACTCAAAACCCACTTATGAGTAAACTGATTACTAAATAAGGCTTGGGATTGCCACGTTTTCAGAGGTCTCTTTATAAATCCCGCATTTCTTACCACCTTAAACCATGATGTCCTCAACAATGATGCTACTGCTACATGTGGTTTGTTCTTTTAGGTTTAAAAACTTGTGCAAGTGAAGTAGTGCATTACATGCTCGATGTCTTCTTGGAAAGTAATCCAATTCAAGCACAGCAGTATTTACAAGCACCCTTCAAATGACTGCATTTGTACAGAATCTGAAGTCCAAGCTTTACATAGATGGCATTTTCTTGTTCTCTTTTCTTGTAACAGTACATTAATAAAGACTATTTTTTCTTCCACCGCATTCTATTTTACATACCTATCATCTACACAGCACTCTTTACAACAGCAGTAACAGAAGCTGGATTTGTACTTTTGGCGTTGCCAGGGTACACTGTTTGTGTCATCTTCCTCTTTCCACCAGGCTCTTTACAACCAGCATCTTTCTACCTTTTCTCATCTCCCAGCCCTTTAAGTAACTGCTGTCAACTGCAGCTATTGCTATACAACATCTTCTTGTACCTGTCATATCCCACCAGTGAGACAATGCAATATAATGGATCATCTGCAGGTACCAGAGGACGTGGTATCCACTGGATAGTGTTTGATACTTGAACAAATATGCCCCCGCCCCACTCTGAGGAAAAGGTGGTGGGGTCTAGAGATGTACATGACCAACCTATTACACTGTCAGGTTGTGCACGTTTCTCAAATTATTAAATAATCTACAGTGGAAGAACACAACAGCCTCAGATCTTTACCGTGGAGCTCCTCGCCTACGAAAATCTAACATGGGTGTCACCATTTCCAAGAAAGAACACACAGACAAGCTCAAAGTACCTTACTGCAGTATACTCCTCTCCTACCTAGCCACCATACAGAGCTAAACCTCTCCATGCCCTGACATCATAATATAAACACTAAGACTAGTCAACATACACTAAAATGAAGTAACCAAATGCATACCTTGTTGAGTTTCTACTTCAGTTCTTAGTTGTAACAGCTCTATTTCTTTAGACTGCAACTGTTCATTCAAGTTTTTCAAGGATTCCGCACTTTCTTTCATCTATTTTCAGGGGGAAGAAAAACCCAAAACCATCTGTGAAGCTTTTTTCTACCATGTCTGACTATTCAACAACACAAGAAAAGTATTGCTTTGGGGTTCTTTTTTAGCATTAGCCTAGCCCAGTAATAAAACTGAGATACGCAAAATTGTTATTCCTCCATAAAGTATCGTCATGTACTTTAAAAACCTAAGGGAGTGACAAAACAAACACCACAGATCTTCAGCAAATAAAATTCATTCTACAGTAAACATTTACTAACTATGCAGTATTTACATAACATGCATTTAAGTCATTACTTAAAAAGGCATACCATTTTATCCAGTTTGCTTTTCAGATTATCTCGGTCAATGCAGGCCTCTCGATAGGCTTGGTATGCCTTATTTACTTGTTCACGTCCAACTGAACTGCATTCCTCTTCCAGTCGGGAGCCCAGCAGCTAAAAGTTTAACAGACATGACAAATACGAAGTTTTGTATGTTGTACTGAGAACTGCAAAATTTAGAAAGTGCAGCAGTACAGCCTGCAACAACAAACTAACAGTATTTTTGTTAGTTTAGAAAATACATTAATCAAATACATTGATACAAACCAAAACTTTTTACAAAAGTGCAACACAGGCTGTCTACAAATTCTTCAGTCTCTAACCATACTTGTTGCTTGCTAGTTTACTGCTGTGAGTATTTAAAAACCATCCACAAGTCATGATTACTCACACCCCCTTAATCATATTTTTTTTCCAGGCTCTGAAGATGCACAAGATGCTTTTTGGAAAAACAGCATATAAAGACACAACATATAGAAAATTCAGAGGAAACTGAACACAATTTTTTTAATGACTCATAATTTAAACAAAGATTTTTTTTTTCCAGTGTATTTATGTGAGAAAAGCCAAAGCAGTTATTTTACAAGTAACTATTAACTTCCAGGTCACCACTATCTCATTGCCTGCTGAGGCAAGAGACAAGCAAGGGGGAATAAGCACTACCAACTAGATTGCCAGCAAGAGGGGAACAGAGTTAAAATATATTCAGGATTTTTAATAAGACAGCAAGAAGAGAAGTCTTACATCAAATTACACCTGTCCATCTAGAAAGTTCTTGTTTTGACTAAATATTGCATTATCCTTTTCATTCTGTTTATCCTGCACACTTGCTTTAAATTATTGAGGCATTTAAACACATTCAGTGTACTTAATGTGGATATTTGCGACACATTTATATGTATTTTCTTAAAAATTAAGTGACATGCAAAAAATTACAGAAATCAAAAGAGGTGATAGTTATGTATCTGCCTTAAATATCTCCTCTTTTAGGTGTTTGCTTGAAAGAAAGTATGGAGAAGTAAGTCATAAAGACAGGAAGCTTCTTCCCTTTGCTTTTTCTATTGACCCTCAAAGTAAGTGGTACTACTCATTTTTGGTGTTATCCTTTACATTTTCCTTCTGCAAATAAAGCCATTCAGATAGAACACAAGCCTTACCAAACTTTCCGGAAGTTTCCATACACTTTGAAATATAAGACTCAAGAGGGGTAACTCCCCATGTATTTTTTTTTATCATACAGGTATACTAGCAATTAAAAAAGACTGGAAGTCAGTTCTGTTACTTAACAGTCTAGGCCATCTCAATGCCCCTCTCTCATAGTGACGTCTTCATGGTCTTCACATACTAAAAGTTTTAAAGTATCATCTTCAAGACAATTAAGCTGAACTAGGACAACCCAAAAGACAAACGACTAAAAGGGATTGTCAAGGTCATCAAGCCCTGTTTATTGTGATTTTGAGTAACCACCTAAAAGATGTTACGCTCAGCACAGTTCAGAGAATACTCAGGCTAGAGCTCTAGTCTTACCTCCATTGCCCCCACAGGACCTTATATAAAGAAAGTACTGAGAAAGTTTTGGCTTTTGACAGAAAGTCAATCCTGTCAAACTAGTAACCATGAATTCCTCAATAAGTGTTTCAAAATTGTACTGAGTGCAACTCAAGTTCTTCATTCCAATGCCACAAAATAATACATACTTTGTAAGCATTTTTTTTTTTTTTTAAGAGTCAGTACCACATACTAAGTCCTAATCAATGTCTGAACTCTAACTCTCGGATCTATCTTTCCATCTTAAATTAATAAGAAAGCAATCTGTCACAGTCAAGACCTTCTGCAGTACAAAGACACTCACTACTGAATGATGGATATACGTTTAACGATAGCATTCTTTACTTGGGGAGAAAAGCCTGCACGCCGTGGTCAGTTTTTAGTGTTAATGAACTTCTCCGGACTAAGGCCATGAGAAACTGCATATAAAACAAATTCCTAGATTCCTTTACATTTTAGAATTACTGCACTGAAAAATAGCCAGCCAACACCTCTGTGTTAAGCACTGCAACTTTGTATTTCACATTTGAGACTGCTATTAGCTAGACCTAGTCAGATATTCTTAACAACCTGTATTTCCTTATCATTTTGGTATCCTGAGCCCAAAAGACTCTTTTGACAGACAGTCCCTGGATTCTTACAGTTTATAGACTTGGCACCTCATTATTCAACAATACTAAGTGACATGTGCCCAAGTTCATAAACACCATAAAGAGGCAGATGAAATACAGTAACGATCCAATGCAACTACACATCTTTCTGAATCAAAGCTAGTGTCTTTGCAGGGCACTACTGCATTGCATCACATACACACCCAGTAATAATCAAAAATCCCAGTATGACGTAACAAAACTACCAGAGGAACAAACTGTGTTTTTCTTAAACAAATAAAACAATTTGCCAAAACTTTTTAACTTGTAAATTATTTTAAGTACATATGTTAAATACTTAACCATCTGCTCCAGACAGGAACAAAAAGTAGCTGCTACTGGAAGCTGCTAAATCGATATTTTTCTTACCTTCTCTTCTAGAATTCTCACTCTTTTTTTTAAGAGGGAGTTCTCCTTCTCTGTCTCCTTTAGCCGTTTCTTGATATCTTCATATGCAGTGACAAGTGCGAAGTGTGAGGCAACAGACTCATCTCCACTGTAAGATGAAACAGGAATCTCCCCATCTCTCTTATGACCATTGTCTGCCTTTTCGTGGTTCAAAATACAGATGTCATCTTCTACCAGCTCCTCCATGACAGCTGCTAAAAAGACAGATATGAGTGCAAAATTTTCACAAAGACAAATTCATCAAGAGTCTCAAGTCTGAAAACCTTCCAAAATAATACTGCAGGGTACTTCTGTCAAAGTATGACAAGACTGAGTAATCAGGAAGTATCTTAATCTTGCAGAAAAATCTTGAAACCCATTATACATTGAAAATACACTGCTTAGAAAAGAAGCATCTTTCACTGTTATTTGATAAAAATATTTTGAGTACACATCAGATTTAGGAACCCCCAAATTCATTTTTATTAAGGCTTAACACCATCCTAGAATTTGGCTGGTACCAAATATTTGAACTCCAAAGGAATATGGTATTAGAGTTTTTGCAAGTCAGCACTGAGCAGTAAGAGAGATTATAGCTGCAAGAAATCAACTAACTACTGTGGTTCCCAAGCACAAGTGCCAAATTTCCTTCATTCTTGAATGCCAATATTTATACTTTTCCCAATCTTTAAAATGGAATCTTAAGGTACACTTGCATTAGTCCTTACAGAGGCTGCATGAGTAGCTATTCTTTACTTGGTCACAGTAGAAAACATCCTGCTGGACAACGATTACAGTAATTCTTGACTGCAAACATGGTGAGAATGAAAACAATAACATGATCGGCCTCAACATGCATGGAGAAAACCGACAATAACCTGACTGTAAGAAAAGTATCACTCTAAAATACTAGGCAACTCCATCTGAATGACAAATGCAAAGTAACCATTAGACTGAGTTTTTGTTACAACACCTAACATTTAGGCACAGAAAAACATACAATAAGAAAACAGCACCTTTAAACTCCATATACCTTCTTGAACTCCAGGCCTTAAGGGAAAAGCCCCAGCAGCATATTCCTTAATGTTACTAGTTACCAGGAACAAGTTCAGGGGGTTGATTTAAAAACAAACAAACAAAACCTCCCAAAAACCCAAACCCAACAACGAAAAAAAAGACACAGCTCATTCTTATTTAGTTACTAAGAACAAGATTCCTTGCATTTATATGCAATACTAAAACACGTTATATAGTATCTGATAACATTTCTCTCCCCCTTAAAAAAACTACCGATGCTACTTTGACAAAAAGTAGATCTTTATTTTTTCTTTTTTTCCCTTGAACAAATCCTTAGATTTTTAATGATTAGCTAAAGAAGCAACAGAAATGCTGGAAATAAAGAAATGAGCATAATGAAGACAGTTTGTATTGCAGGAAAAAAAAAAAAATTTCAACAGAAAACTGACCTGATCAGCAGAACGTCGCAGGAAAGACAGGTATCAGTGGGGGAAAAACCCACAGCCACAATCGCTGCCGCTACTGTGTATTTGCTATTTAAATCCAAGTTAGACTTCCATTTGTTTAGCCATACTAAGAGGTAAAGGGATCAACTGCCCTGGAGCTTATCTGTGTGGTCGAAGTCCTCTCACCGTGCTAGCAATGGAAAAGCTACATGGACTGCAGCTTTATGAAGAGCTGTAGTACAGCTATAGCTGAACAATGGTGCCATTATCACATTTGTCTCAATTTGCTCCAAGCCTGTTAGACAACACGATAAAAAACTGTGACAGTCCATTCATACTAAATAGACAGCAATGGAGGTGCAAGAGTGAAAAAAAGACAAGGAAACTACAAACCAAAACTGAAGTCTTTTTAATGGTTATCTTCAGGAGGCGAACAGATGTCTTGTATACTATTTGATGTATTCTAATAAAACAGGTAGCCTAAGCTTCCCTCGCCTGTTGTTCTGCCTCATACTTAAGTAGAAAGAGCCTTGCAAAAAAGGTTTGCTTCCTTTTCGTTGTAGGAATAATATCACTCCATGCACAAGGTGACCTTGGCCAAAAGCACTACATCATTCAAACCGCATTAACTGACTGAAGGAATTGCTCATTTTGTCTTCTAAGATGAGCATAACATACCAGCTTTTCCTCCCCCGTTTTACCAAGGGCCCTGCAAGTCTTCTCACCCATCTCATCAAATTGCCTTCTCAAGGCAACACATCTCCTTTTCTCTGAACACTAGACTCAAATGTCATTAAAGTGTCACAGCTTATCATTATCTCTTGAAGAAAGCAGATTGTGTGACCTTGTACATAAAAACACATTTTTATCCCCACGCTCTCCTATAGCTCCTAAACTTCAGCATCATACATTACCCATTTCTTGCACACATCATTTCCACCAGGAGGTGGCAATAAGGGAAAACACGAGACAACAGAAGAGACCACATTTATTCTCTATTTTGCTAACTAAAACTTACTGCCTTTATGAGCTTCCAAAAGAGCAAGACCTTCCAAGTAAGACTCAGCATACACAGATACTATTTTATAAATTCAGGTACACACTTAACCCACACCTACTAAGAGGACTGGTTACAGTAACATTGTTTTACTTGAAAGATCTCATTTAGTTTACAGGATTATTCAACTCTGATTTTCTGATGCTGCTATCTAAGCCAGCACTGGATGCTATTTAGGAGAGAAGCATTTAATTCCACATAATTCACAGGAGCTTGTAATACCCATCACTCTAAATTTCTACACACAAGATAATTGTTTCAGAAAGATGTCATACACACATTTTTGACTAATCTTAGCATAACTAAGTGACAACAAACTGCTGACAAAACAGAAGGCTATGCCTCCTGAGAGACGGGTGCCCAAATAAGACCCCTTCCTCTCAGCTCACTCCTTTAAAGAACAGCTCTGATGATATAACACTTTGGAGGGCAAAGTGGCAACACACCTTACACAGACTTAAATGAAGTAAGTGGGATATTCAGAAGGAATTGCGCGACTTTTAAACTTTTTGCTTCAACCATTAAAAATTATTAAAAATAAATAAAATTATCATGAAACAGGCTTCTCTGTATGGGAAGCTCATCAGTTTGTCAAGAAGGGAAATTCACATGGTATATACTTTATTTTTATCTTTCATTATCTCTATTAACATAAAGTATTAATAATATTCACACACTGTATTACACTGCTACGACCATAAAAAAGTGCAGTTGTTTCAGCTTTACTAGAAACCTGATTCAAATCACCATCATCATGTCCAACAACATGGAAAAAACCTCAAGACTTCAGACAGACTTCACCTTCAAATAAATGGAAAGATGTACATAAATTGAAATTTAAATACCACTGAACACCAATTTACCCAGAATTTTAGAGCATCACATGAAGGAAATATAATAAAATATTTACCTTACTCTAAGTGTAGCATAAGATCACTTCAAAAAGCCATAGTATACACACTCAAAAACCAAAGAGCTGTTGGTATTGTGAGATTTTCCCCAACCTCTTAAAGGACATTGCTGCTTTTGGAAAGGAGCACTACTCTTGAAACTGAAAGCACTTTTTCTTCACAGAATAAACAAGTCACTATGATTTCTAAGAGATTTCATGATGCTATTGTCAGTCAATCTGAAAGGAGAACTCTTTACATATTTTATTCTAAATAGCTTCCCATTTTCCTCCCACAATAGTTATTCTACAAAACCACACTGTTAAGTTTTCAACAAACTGCAAAAATTGTAAAAAATTTACAGAAGAGGAAAAAAAAAAAGAAGAAAATATGCATTTATCAAATCTCAGGTATGAGTTGACAGAAAATAATTTTAACAGTTAACTCTATTAGTATAATTTTAACAGTTAACTCTATTAGCAAACATCAGTCTGTTGCCTGTACTTAATGATTATTCCTTTTATTGCATATTTCAAAAGGTTTCAAATCTCACAGTCTACAGAACTATATGATAAGACATTTCCTAAGAAAAAAAAGTGCTATGACTTCTGTATTGGATAGAATCATAGAATGGTTTGGGTTGGAAGGGACCTTAAAGATCATCTAGTTCCAACCCCCCTGCCCTGGGCAGGGACACCTCCCACTAGACCAGGCTGCTCAAAGCCCCATCCAGCCTGGCCTTGAACACTTCCGGGGATGGGGCATCCACAGCTTCTCTGGGCAACCTGTTCCGGTGCCTCACCACCCTCACAGTAAAAAATGTCTTCCTAATATCTAATCTAAGTCTCCCCTCTTTCAGTTTAGGTGGATGATGACTCAAAAGTAAGTTATAATATACGTACCACTAACTGCAGTATACATTAAATGAGCATGAGGATAAAGTGACATTAGAAAAATTAGAGCCACGTTGCTAAATATATCTAAATAAATCAACACAACCTAAAAAAGAAAAAAAACAAACCCCCACCCAAACAGTTCATCTCTACACTGCAAAAAACTTTCTGAAGTATTTCCAAAGGGAAAAAAAATGCAGTTACTTCTGTAGCATCTGCTAAGCCCGTATTAAAAGGCCAATAAAAGAATTAAGCTCATACAAGGATAAAACCTGGCCGTTAAACAGTGTAAGATCAGCAGTTCTATAAATGTCAGTTCACCCAGCTCTTTGTTGTGCTGTCAGAAAAAAGAAGAAAAAAAAAGGAAAAGAGAAAGCATGCTCACAAATACTACTTTCTCTGTAAGAACCTCTCTCATGATATTAAAGCAACAGAGAGAAACCCTTAGAAGAAAAAACTTTACAAAATGGGGCTGTATCTGTAGGAAATCCCCAACTACAACTGTAGCCTTTAATTTTACTCTTTAAGGACAGGAATCAAAATTTATTTTCTCCAGTATTATATTACATCATTTAAAAAATATGAACTGTAAGCAACAATCAAAGAAGTGCTTTCTGACATAATACATGCATTAGATTGTTCCACAAGTTATGACTCCTCAAATCTGGCAGTCCCAGAAGGGCTTGCAGGATGGCAGTAATTACTGAGTCCAACCACAGACCTCTGCCTGTATTTTATTCTGTTTGGCTTCTCCAATTCAAAGCTATATTTGTATGCACTGCTGCAAAGGTCCCAGAGCTGTCACTGTGAAGCATCCGAGTGAATTTTGATCTCTCCAGAGTTGCAATTCATGAGACAATCTGTACTAGAGTAACCAGTTAAAGAGTTCCCACTAAAATATTTAAAGTAATATACAGACAAGTTAGTGTCTATTAATACAATTGATGTCCATCTTAGCCTACTTACAGCAAGCTTTACAATCCCACCTCACCACACATCCCATCCCAAGCAAGGTCTCCCTAATACTTCTGCCTGTCACAAAGAAACACGTTACATTTATATTTTTTAGAATGATTTGCACATGAAACAGCCTATTTAAAAGGACTTTCATCTTTACTTCCAAAAATAAATACATTAAATTAATAGTACTAGTGTTTGTATTAAATAATGTTTTAGAAAAACCCCACCAACCTGAATACACTGTTGACAGGACGTAGTATTAAGGTCTAGCAGGAGTAATTATGTCCACTGTTTATAAGCATATGAGTTTGAAGAGATGACACCACTTAAGTTTTCTTTTTCATACTGTAGAAAAGAATGGTTTCCAGAAACTTCTGTTGTTCATTGATGCTTAATGTACGTTATAGAAAAGCTTTAATTTAATATATAACCATCTTGGGAATAAGAAAGTTTTCCCGTTTCTTACTAATGCCTGGCAGAAATACAGCTTTTGTCTTCAGAGCTTTACAAATATTAGTCATTAACACCATGGGAGATAGTTAAATATAAAACACATTTTACATATGAGGAACGCAGGATGCAGAGGCTCTAACAGCAAACAGACCGCTGCACAAACAGATTTATGTAGTTTGAAATGTTAATCTTATTCTCGATCAGGAAGAGAGATAGTAGAAGCAGGATTACGTTAAATTTTTTCCAGTACCAAGGAGATTCCCATTGTGCCCCATCTTTTGATTTGAAAGAAAATAGAACAGTTTTCAAAATATTTCCAAGTGTGAAGTGCAAATAATTTCAAGATGGTATTTTCATTATTTTTTTCAGGCTACTGAAAGCCTGAACCATTTTACTTTGTTTACCTTCCAGACTTGAGGGGTCTGACTTCATAATGGCAGTATGAACAGTCTCCAGCTGTTAACAATAAGAGTATAATTTTTGTACTGGTTTACCTTGCCTTGCCTAGAAGGGTGTATACACACAGGTAGACATAAAACATTAAATTCAAGAAATGTATTTGATCCACAGGAATCCTCAATGAGCGTGTTGCAGCCCTCACCTTAATTTCAGGAAAGTTGTACTGCTTTCTTTTCTTTTTTAAAAGACACTCCAGCACAGCAACAAAGGCCACAGAATTCCTGCAGTCAGCATCAAAAACTCCATGCTAGATGAGGTACATGACACATGATGTTAAAACAAGCAAAACTTCCAGTCTCTTAGAGCACCTATCATTTTGCATCTCTCCCTCAGAAATCTTCGGTTCTCTTTGATTCCAGTCGTGAACAGTCTGTTCTACAGAGAGAGACATCGCTTTTTTACAGATACTTGCTCCATTTTTAGAGCAAAAAATCTGCTCACACGCATCTCAGTAGCTGCCAGCTTTGGCCACTGCTCATGCTTTGTATGGACAAAGTCCACAGCCCCAAAGCACTCCCTAAGAGTTCGTGTGTACAAGGGCAGAGCCCTGCAGCCTCAGCACACTTGGTGCTCTTTCAGAAACACGTCAGCACAGCAGCTATATCAGACCTACAAATCGCTTTCATTTTGCTGCCTCCAGGAAACCAAAAGTTACTGCCTCTGAGCCCACAAACCAGATCACTGTAGTTCATCTATGGTGAACACCTAGGTAAGCTAGAGGAGCCAAACAAAAGCTCCTTAGGTACAACAGACAATTTTTTCAATTTCAAGTTTTTTATAATAAATAATCTACTCTCACAAGAACTAGAAAAGTATTAAAAAGCCCATTTTATGACAATGGTGCTCGATAAATTTTACTTTCTTTGAACAGCTTCATACTCCAGTATCTTCATCGCTAATTTGCAAGCCCTATGCATCCTCATCATCACATATTCAATTTGCCTTTCTGTGGATCCTGTCACAACAACCACTTTTCCCTGACAACGATCAGAAAAGGAGAGGAGGGGGGGTAAAAAAAAAAAGTTGGAGTCAATTAAATATTGTCCTCTCAGCATCATATAATCCTGTTTATTAAACTATTAAATTTAATCTTGAAGCTAATTAGAAGCAATACTGCCAAAGGAACACAAGTAGGAACAAGACGGCTTCTGGCTGTTAAAACTTCCTAGCACCAAATATAAGTATATTCAAAGGTTACTGAAAAACCCATATGTTCTCATGCTAACACTGAATATTATTTTAATAGACACCTTTTTGGTGTTCATTCCTTCCCATTTCAAAATGTTTATAAAGACCAACTATTTATGAAAGCTAAGAGGGTTTGTTTGGGTTATTTTTAATATCTTCTCTTGTAAAAAAAAAAATAAATATAGATCCTACCTCCCAGTTCGTAAGTTTCCTCCCACTCAATTCAACTGTCAGATTAATTAATGTTCAATAAGTTTACAAGTTCAGCGATAAGGTATTATGAAAGCCTTGTATAATCACATTAACTTTTAATTCAACTGGAAACACCTCACCCGTTGCAGCTGTTAAAATGCAAGTTAAACTGAGTCGTGCTGATGGCCCTTAGTCATCCTGCAATTCACTAACATAACACCTGGAGGTTTGCAAGACGTGACTGGACAGGGTGCTAGATAATGTCATCTAGGCTCCCTTTTCCACAAAAGGTTGGACCAGATGATCTTCCAGGTCCTTTCCAATCTGGACTGTTCTACAATTCTGTGATTCTCTATTGAGGTTTACATCTCATTATTTCAGACAACCCTGGTCATTTGAACACAAGTTCCTGTCAGCAGCTTGTAAGTGGATAACTTTGTTCCAGTTACTTATGCTTCACTTCCGTTCTCAAGCTTCATTTCTTCTCCCCAAATGTATTGTCAAATTTTAGTAACATCTACAATTTTATACACTAAGAACTTCACATAAAAATATTATATAATTGTGCAAAAAATAGTTAATTAATGCAATTATAGTATAAATATATAACAAAATGTAAGATTGACTGCAAAGTTAATTATGGACAAATCACATACGTATGGTCTCTAAATTTCCCCTCAGTAAAACTCACCATTGACTTGTTACTAGCCTAACTCTTCTATTAATCCTGTCACTGCCTTTTAACAAACTGGATCTCATAACCACTGTAACTGTTTTATTGAATATGGGCTCTCTATCTAGTCTTCCTCTGTTTAGAAAACCATGAAAGAATGAAAACAAATACCAAAAAGGTAAATCCACACTGCATTTGATTCCATTTACTTCCACCTTTTCGCTTATTTTCTTCAAAATCTAAGGAAATCAGATGTTGATAGCACGTGCAGTAACAGGTCTGCACTTTTCCAGGGTAGTTTTCACTTTCCTAAGCAGACATCCCTCATTTAACATTTTCCAGTCATAATGCACATTCCCCAATTCAATGTTTCTATTGATATAAGAACAAATGTTACTGGATTTGGAACGTCATGTACAGTTTTCCAACATTGTGAGATGAAGTTATTCAATTTCCCCACCCTGAGCATACTAAATACAGTCTGTTCATGTATTTGATGTGATAATTTTCATACTTTCCCCATCTTTTAAGTGCCATACAAAAAATAGAGACATACTGAAAACCAAATCAGATTATTTGCTGAAATTTAGGCAATCTTAAAATTATCTCTACGTTATTACCCATTTTTGCTGAACAAACATGTCACTTCATCCCCTTTCCTCTTTTAAAGAACTTTTTACTATTTTATTCTTATTGCAAAACATAACCTAGCTAGTATTCTGGCAATGGTCACTTTATCCTTTTCTAAACTGTAGCATATAAGGACTGAAAAATAATACGTAGTTTTAGAAAAAATGTGAGTTTTTTTGAGAGGAGAGGAGGTGGCCAAAACTGTCATATAATCTGATCTAGAGTTCACTCTACCAGTGTTTTTCTGCCTTCTGACTTCACTCAGAGTTGTTAGCTCAAAAATTGTGCTTAGAATTTGGGAAAATAATCTCCTACTTAAGTTATAGTGCAATCACCTGATAAACACTTTTATCACAAGTTCTTTTATAAATGTATTGGGTTAATGTGGCAAGGGCTTGGTAGCGAGGGGGCTGGAGAGTCAGCTTCTGTGAGAAGCTGATAGAAGCTTCCCCCACGTCTGACAGAGCCAATGCCAGCCGGCTCCAAGACAGGCCTGCCGCTGGCCAAGGCTGAGCCCATAATCGATGGTGGTAGTGCCTCTGGGATAATTATTTAACACAGGGAGAAAACCCACAAAAACCTGCACAACTGCAGCCAGGTGA
Organism: Dromas ardeola; assembly: GCA_013398915.1. NCBI lineage: Eukaryota > Metazoa > Chordata > Aves > Charadriiformes > Dromadidae > Dromas > Dromas ardeola. Next base: position 154,537 of record VYZM01021394.1, read on the forward strand.
GAGGAGTCAGAATATGTGAGAGAAACAACTCTGCATACACCAAGGTCAGTGAAGAAGGAGGGGGAGGAGTTACTCCAGGTGCCAGAGCAGAGATTCCCCTGCAGCCCATGGTGATGACCATAGTGAGGCAGGCTGTCCCCCTGCAGCCCATGGAGGTTAACAATGGAGCAAAGATCCACCTGCAGTCCATGGATGACCCCACACTGGAGCAGGAGGATGCCCAAAGGAGGCTGTGACCCCATGAGAAGCCCAGGCTGGAGCAGGCTCCTGGCAGGACCTGTGGACCCATGGAGAGAGGAGGCCAGGTTTTAGCAGGTTTGCTGGCAGAACTTGTGACCCCATGAGGGACCCATGCTGGAGCAGTCTGTTCCTGAAGGACTGCGCCCTGTGGAAGGAACCTGTGTGGGAGCATTTTGTGAAGCACTGCAGGCCGTGGGAAGGACTCATGTTGGAGTTTGTACAGGACTGCCTCCCGTGGGTGGGACCCCACGCTGGAGCCGGGGAAGAGAGTGAGGAGGCAGGAGCGGCAGAGACAATGTGTGATAAACCGACTGCAACACCCATTCCCCGTCCCCCTGTGCTGCTGGGGGGAGGAGGTAGAGAAATCAGGAATAAATTTGAGCCTGGGATGAAGGCAGAGGTGGGGGGGAAGGTGTTTTAAGATTTGAATTTTATTTCTCATTACCCTACTCTGATTTGATTGGTAATAAATTAAATTATTTTTTTCCCCAAGTTGAGTCTCTTTTGTCTGTGATGGTAAATGCTGAGTGATCTCCCTGTCATTATCTCAACCCACGAGCCTTTTGTTTTATTTTCTCTCCCCTGTCCAGCTGAGGAGGAGGAGTGACAGAGCAGCTTTGGTGGGCACATGGTGTCCAGTCAGGGTTAACCTGCCACAATAAAATACCAATTATTCAAAGAACAAAACACAGTAGTAATCTTAGATTTGTTTTGGTTTCTATCGTAAAAATTCCAGGATTCACGTGCTAACAGATAACTAGTATTATTAGCAATAGTAGCATTTGATCACACACCGATAACCAGGAAATTAAATGTTTCCCATAGTCCATAATAACTCTTCTCACAAAATGCTGTTTCAGAAGCGCACCTGACCTTTGGGTCCCAGCACAGACTTGACTATTATGACAACAATTTTCCCCTCACTCTGCTTTTTCCAGAGCTGGCTTCTAGTATGCTGATTTTACTGCAGACACACACTGTAAGACAGTAGGGGAATGAGGGGATTCCTGGAGAAATGCAAAAGCTCCTAAAACCATCCACTTGAACACTTCACAGCCCAACCCACTCTCACTTGTAAGTTGCCGGGAGACAGATTTGTTTAAGAAAATCAGGGTGACTTCCCTTCCAGGTGAAACACCAGGAGTTAAAGCTGTAATTTCTTAAAAACTGAAAGCATCACTAGCATATAAGCCTGCCTCAACACTCATCTGTGCTCCCTCCTTCCAAACCACCACAGCGTGCAACACTTGTATTCCAGTCTGTTCCAGTATTCAGTCATGTTTCTGTTATCCTAATTTGCTCACTCCCTTTTCCAGATTCCCTCGTACTAAGGCACAAAATGCTCCTTCTAAGAACTCATCCAGTTTTTCAGCTTAATTAGGTGCAGCTTTTTGGCTATTTTATTGCCTTCCTGAGACCCACTGCCGACTCGTTAGCAGTGCCTTCAAACTCCGCTCTCACCGACCCTCAGCGGGGACGCCCCTCTTTACCCAGTTACGTTTCCACCGCTCCTATTCCACCGGGCAACGGGGCAGGAAGCTCCCCAGCACCCCGGGAGACCCCCCGCCGGAGCCAGGCCGCAAGGCCAGAGCCGGGGCCGCCCACAGGCGACGCAGCCACCGGCAGCTCCCGCCAGCCCCTTCCCCCGCGCCAGGACTAACCTCTCCGGGCCTTGCTCGGGCCGGGCGGGTCAGCAACGGGCGGTCACCTCGGTGGAAAAGCAGCGCCGGCCGTCACGATCTCCGCTCAGGCCCCCTTGGGCTCCCATCGCCTCCGCCCCCCGGTATCGCCCTCCGCCACCGCAGGAAATTCCCGGGGCGCCACCGCCGCCGTTCGAGGAAGTCAACAAACGCCTCACGTCACACAGGCGTCGATCCGCCGTTCCTTCTCCGCCCCCCCCAACAGGCGCTCGCTGCTCCCGGAAGAAGAGAGGCGGCCCAGTCGCCCGCCCAGGACTACAAATCCCGGCATGCATAGCGGGTGGGCGCGCCGCGGAGCACGCCGGGAAGCCCGGCGCTCCCGCCATGCCGAGGCCTGGCTCTGCCCGGCGGGGGTGGTGGCTGCTGTCGGCACCGAGCGGCCTCCACCCGCCCGAGAGGCGAAGCCACGGCCGTAATGAAGACCAGTACCTTTTACCGGGGAGCTGCCCGCAGTCAAACAGCAGGTGACTGCACTCCCAGCAGAGAGAGCACACAGCTCGCTCCGAGCGCGCCTGATGCAAAACTGAGGAGTGGCTGACACACCAGAAGGCTGTGCAGCCTTCGGAGTGAAGAGGAACCTAATGAAGTTCAACGTGGGCAAGTGTAGGGTCCTGCACCTAGTGAGGAATAACCCCATGCACCAGTACGGGTTAGGGGTTGACCTGCTGGAAAGCAGCTCTGCAGGGAGGGACCTGAGAGTCCTCGTGGACAAGTTGACCATGAGCCAGCAGCGTGCCCTTGTGGCCAAGAAGGCCAATGGTCTCCTGGGGTGCATTAAAAAGAGCATGGCCAGCAGGTCGAAGGAGGTCATCCTCCCCCTGTACTCTGCCCTGGTGAGGCCACGTCTGGAGTACCGTGTCCAGTTCTGGGCCCCCCAGTTCAAGAAGGATGGAACTAGTGGAGAGAGTCCAGCAGAGGTCTACAAAGATGATCAGGGGACTGCAGCATCTCTCTGATAAGGAAAGGCTGAGAGACCTGGGTCTGTTTAGCTTGGAGAAGAGGAGACTGAGAGGGGAC
>VYZM01021394.1:157543-175417 GCA_013398915.1 Dromas ardeola
AACTTCTTTACTTTGAGGGTGGCAGAGCACTGGAACAGGCTGCCCACAGAGGTTGTGGAATCTCCTTCTCTGGAGATATTCAGAATCCTCCTGGATGCATTCCTGTCCACGCTGCTCTAGGTGAACCTGCTTTAGCAGAGGGGTTGGACTAGATGATCTCCAAAGGTCCCTTCCAACCCCTGCCATTCTGTGATTCTGAACAGAATGGCTTTATTTATTTTTTTTCCATTTTACATTCTTCAAACTATTTCCAGCTTCTTGAGAAGTTTACGCCTGGGCACAGTTGAAGGGCTAGCAAGCTACCATGTAACATTTTACATCCATAATTCTTTTTTTTTTTTTTCAGCAACAAGCAGAGAGAAGCGCCAGGGCAGAGGTGAGGGGCAGGACACCGTCTGTTGCTGCGCTGGGGTGACTAGGTCACTGCATGTAACGTAACCTCATCTGACGAAAACACAGGTTTTTTTTCCCCTTGGCCAAGTTCAAAGTAAAGCAAGAATAAATCTAAATCACAGTTCAGGACCTCTGTTTTAGGGATTTAAAACAAGCTGATTCAACAAGTCCAATGCAGATCTACAGGGGAGAGCAGCTGTACTGTTCAAGACTAATTTAAAACTAACAGGAGTTTCCTTTCCGGCTAAAAAAACAAGCAGTTTGCTTTTATGTTATGAGAGCTCTCCGGCTGAGTCCCAAAGGGCCTTTTGCAACTGTGCCACAGTCAGCTGGAGCAAGGGAAGTCTATTAGCATGCCAAACGGATCTATATATGGAAGAATATTGCAATATTGTGTACTCCTTAAATACTTAAAAGCCAAATGGAAACAGGACCTCACAGTCTGCTGTGGGTAGGGAATTGTTATTTGGAGAAGAATCTCATTTTAAAAAAACAACAAACCAAAAACCAAACAAAACCACAAGATGTCCATTAATCACGTCCATAGACCTCAAAATAACTTGTTGAAGTTTTCAGCATACTGTCATTATTAAGATTTTCACCAGAAGCTTAGGTTAGATATAAACTCTGCTTTTTTATGAGGCAAAGTAGTACAGTGCTATGTATTCAGAATCCTTCTTACCAAAAGCAGCATCTTCCTTTTAAGGTCCAAAAATACCATTTCCAAGTTAACACCTCTTCTTGATAATTAATACTGCATGGATACATGTGTTTGTATGTCATTAAGTTATATAACAGAGGTTTTATTACATAAATTAGCATTGATTTGAAATAGTGGCATTATGAAATCCAGAAGAAAAGTATGTAAGGATTTGGGCTATCAAATATGTCCACTATTTTTGTGAATAGCATTAATAGATTAATTATCACATTTATTTTTATCCATATATTTAATTTGTAGCCTGTTTCCCTTAAAAAACTACAGGTGGGATCATATATGCAGAGCAATTAAAAAAAAAGAAAAAAGAAAAAGACTAGCCCCAAGCAATGGCCAATATTGTAAAACCTGGTGGTATACATCTCAAACTAGCTTCAAGACAGTAATATTAGAATTAATGTCAGAATTTATTCCCATAGTAGTCTTTTTTTTTTTTTTGAATGTTGAATATTTAAGTGGACAACAGTTCATGGTATCAGTTATCTTTTCTGAAAAAACATACTTTAATTTCTGAAAAGAGGAAAACTAATTTATCATCACCCTATTTTTACAGAAAGTACTGGAACAGGGTATGGATTAAAAAGCTAATTATAAAGTGTAAAAACGTATAGTTCAGCTGCAAGTGGGCATACGAGGTTTCCATTGAACAAATGTGGAATTAAAAAAAAAAAAAGGAAAAAAGAGAATGAAAAATACCATTAGGTTGACAGATTTTTCTTAACACACTATCATGTTGCTATATAACTCTTCTTAAGCTGTTCAGCCCATATCTTGCAAGCTACCAAGCGTTATTATCTAAATAGCAAGACATTTCCCTGTACTTCAGAGTTTGACATCTTAATTCCAGCATATGTTAAGCACATATAGTCAAATACATTGCCAGGCACAAACACAAGCCTGCAGAACCAGAATCCTGGACTTTTTAAACAAAACAAGAAAACCCCACCAAAACCAAATCTCCAATCCTTTCAAACTCTTGCAAATAATTCAACACAACAAATGGCCGCAAGGACGTGGGCCAGAATATCCAGTGTCAAAAGGTGTATCTTTAACTGAGGCTAGTAACTTTTAAGTGCTACAGTCCAGTTCAATAACCCACTGAATAAAGGTACGTCCCTTAAAGAAACTGATTCCATAGCTTGTTTTTCAGGTTTTCAGAAAGACTGTGTGTTTTATTACAAAACAGAAAAGTTAAAAATTCTATCACAGAAAAAACACTGATCAGCAATAAAATATAGTTGTTTAGTATAAGCTATATTAAACCAAACCACATCAGATTTTCCTCTAGAAAACTGTAAATAGAAGATGTAAGATTCGGAAATATTAAGGCCCCAGATGATAACTAAATAACTCTGATGCGTTAAAAGTACGTGCCTAGAACAGCTTACTCCCTGTGATGTAGAAAGAACAAAGTTAAATGTTTATCCAGAAGTTTCAGACGAGACATGGTTGAGACATCACAGAAGATACCTAACCTTGGCTAGGATGTGAAATGAAACAATGAACAAATGAACAAAGGAATAACCCCATGCACCGGTACAGGTTGGGGGCTGACCTGCTGAAGAGCGGCATGGTGGAAAGAGACCTGGGAGTTCTGGTGGACAACAGGATGACCATGAGCCAGCAATGTGCCCTTGTGGCCAAGAAGGCCAATGGCATCCTGGGGTGCATCAAGAAGAGTGTGGCCAGCAGGCCGAGGGAGGTCATCCTCCCCCTCTACTCTGCCCTGGTGAGGCCACACCTCGAGTACTGTGTCCAGTTCTGGGCTCCCCAGCTCAAGAAGGACAGGGAACTGCTGGAGAGGGTGCAGCATAGGGCTACCAAGATGATTAGGGGACTGGAACACCTCTCTTATGAGGAAAGGCTGAGGGAATTGGGTCTGTTTAGTCTGGAAAAGAGACGGCTGAGGGGGGACCTTATTAATACATACAAATACTTAAAGGGTGGGTGTCAGGAGGATGGGGCCAGGCTCTTTTTAATGGTGCCCGGCAACAGGACAAGAGGTAATGGGTACAAACTCGAGCATAGGAAGTTCCATCTCAACATGAGGAGGAACTTCTTTACTTTGAGGGTGGCAGAGCACTAGAACAGGCTGCCCAGAGGGGTGGTGGAGTCTCCATCTCTGGAGACATTCAAAACCCGCCTGGACGCGTTCCTGTGCAACCTGCTCTAAGGTGACCCTGCTCTGGCAGGGGGGTTGGACTAGATGATCTCCAGAGGTCCCTTCCAACCCTATGATTCTATGAATGTGTCTGATGTGTTCTTTTGCAGTTGCTGACTTAGACATAAGATAGCAAAAAATGTAACTTCCAGACCAAAGTCGAGCCAAGACTGTGTCCCAAATTAACCTTGGGTAATTATAATGCTAAGATACATACTCCTTTGTGAATAATGAGCATACTAATCAGGTAACCTCCCTAAATGTTTTAAATGTGAGCTTAGATGCATATGTATAGTTAGGCGTGGGGAGTGAATCATTATTAACCAATCAGCTGTATATTATTGTGAATATTGGGCAGTCGGGAACTTGTGGTGTGCTGGCTGTTGTTAAATGCCTGACATTCAGTTCTGCAAAACTGAAATAAAACCAAGTATCTTGACTCAGTCTGTTGGTTGGCTCTCATACACCAGGTGAAGAACCCTTATTTAAGGACACCTGTAGTCTGTAGAATTCTCTTGACTATTCTTATTAGTGTGATTTAAACAATGTATAATTAGAACGATACAATTTTTTTATTGTAGTTTATTAGAATAAAATGAACATGATATTAAAATCAGCATACTATAAAACATATTTAGTTAGATACGCTTAGGCAGATGCAAAAGCTGTTTTAAACATTCCCATCTCTTAATTCAGATTAGTTTAGCCTCCAAAATAAATATGAGTAACTGTAGGTTTTATTCCCTCCTTATACAGTGCAAATCCTTGAAAATACAAAAATAAGTCATAGTTGCTCTCCTCAGATCCTTTCCTGTACTTGACATTGTACAGAAGCAGCACAAAGATCATAAAACTTGTTCTGCTGAAAGGTAATGCCTTAGCAATCTTTACACTCTTCTTTGCAATCCTTTGGTACCCGTCAAGGTAGGACACAAAGCTGCATTACAAGAAAAACTTGGAAGTACTGAATACTAATATATGCAGTTAAAGTCCTTGCCATGTATTTCTCTAGACAGTTGACAAAGCACAAGTAACATTTAAATACAAAGGGCATTTGCTGAGTTTTAGTTATAGGTTAACCCTTCTGTATTATATTAAGCATAAATTCTTCTACAAGAGTCACTCATTTCTTTTTCAAGATACATCACTCAAACTGAAGCACTGAATACAGTTTTCAAAGTTACAGCATACTTTTCCTTCAGACACACAGTAGATTGAAGCTATTTCTACAATATTATGTTTCATCAACTCATCAAGGATCTTCAGACTACTCACAATAGAAATTTGTAACAAATAAACAAAAGTCTTTCAGAGAGAAATAGCATATACACAGACCCATACAAAACAGGAAACCACTCCATTAATCCTTCAAACACCGTAAGAGCCAAAGTGCAGAATTTTCCTGTCTGCAGAGTATGTTTTCTGGAGAGAGAGATGGGAACATATCTTTACACTCATAAGAGTGTAGTAAACGGAATCAGGACTTCAACCAGTATGTGTTTGTTCAAGGTCAGTAGCTAGCTGCAGAGATAGAAAAAAGCAGAAAAAAAACCAAACCCAAAACACTTTACAACATGATTTCTGTAGTTCATTGTTTATGGATTTCTAACAAAACCAAGGCCTTTATTAGATGTGAAAAATTAAGTCCAAACAGTAACGCCCCCTGGAAAACTCTGGGCTACGGAAAAACATAGGAACAACGCACCCCTTGCCAGAATTGCTAAACTATATTAAATGATGAGGCTGGTATTTTTTACCTGGCTATCTTGGCAGACAGCAGAACATGCTGAAAGGTAACTCCCCACATTTTTGGTGAATCAGGCAGGTGAAGCTTGTTTTGTTGTTACAGGGCCTATTATTACCGGGCCTGTTTATAAAGGATATGAAAGGAAGGATTTGATAACAGAAAAAAAAAATAATAAAAAAATACATATATATAGATATAAAAGACAAGTTTCTTTTAGGGAAGAAATTTATTATATATTTATACTTCATTACTTCAGTAGGATTTTTAAGAATTAAAATGCAGATGTGTAATGCGGTAATATTATGACTAGCAAAGAGTAAGTGAAGACTAAAAATGAAACAAAAGCAAACCCCACCTTCATTCTCTCATCAAAGGGGATACATGTCACACAGTTAATTCTGAGGTATTTCCAATCCCTTAAGAAAACCATGACTGAAAAAAACCCCATACAAGTTCAGTACCACATGAGGGACAGACGTGGGTGACACTTTTAACAAACCAAGCAGTGAATAAAAACAAACAAATACTTTACAGACACCATAGCAAAAAAGATCATCTCTATTTTGAATGTTGCAGTATGTATTAGTAATTTTAATCCTATTGCAGTAGCTAATGAACTGGGATAATAATTTCTAAAGGTTTACGGAAAAAAAAGGATTTGAGAAAGAGATGTAAAACTAGTTTTTACTAGGCAGAGCTTGCTGACTGGGGTCCTGCGGTGGTTATGAAGACATGTTTCTTCCTAATAACTCTAACCCAGCTGCTAACGAAGAAGGCGAATCTCGAAGTTGACAAGCTCTGAGCCTGCCGCCTGGATCAACGCCTCAGGCCCGGCGCTTCCCGCCGCCTTTTCCCCTTACAACCCGCCGGTGCAGCCCCGCGTCCTCCAGCCGCCGAAGCGGCCCTTTAGCGGCTTCAGAAATCGCCACAGAGCAGGGACCGGCGGGCAGAGCAGCGGCGCTCTGGTGGGGCCGGCGGCGCACGCGCCTGCCGCAGCGTTAGGCGGGAAAGTCCGTTAGGCGCGCGAGGTGCCGCTGCGCCCCCTCCTCTTAGCTGAGGTGCTTGTCGAAGGGCGGCTCACTGAGGCGGTGGTGGTGATGGTGGCGGCGGCACCGGCACCGTCTCCTTTAACGGCTCCGCTGGCCGGCTACGGGTGGAGAAGACTTGGCGAACAGCAGGTTAGCGGTGCCCGGTTTGTTCGTGAGTTCAGCGGCCGGAGGGCGGTCGACCGCGGAAAGGGAGGGTTGCAAGGCTAAAGAGCTTTTCTGGAAGTTTACCAGCCGTGATGGCGAGGTCCACACAGGATCTCGGAGCTGAAGAATATTTTTAATCACAGTAGGTCCATATACCTTACTTAGTTTTAATGCTGCTGCCTTGGAACCCATGTTAGTTGAAATGGTAAATCCTCGCAGAGAATAGATGCTTTGGCAGATGAAAAATTAATTAGGATGAAAGTACTTTAAAGAGGCTAAAATATAAAATATTGAAGGCTGAACTTTTGTCATCTATAGTTTAAGCAGTTGTGGTTTTTTATTTTATGGCAAACCTTCCACTGAATTCTACTGAGCAAAATTTCATTTGTTGTCCTCTTAATACCCATAGATTTTGGTATGCTAAATTGTTTTGTATGTTAAAATTAAATGTTTCTTGGTTTTGCTTAGATTAATATTATTTGTAGTTGTTTCTACTTTGTTCCTTCTCTGGTTTGAGATATAAAACAAAAATTAGCTCCTAATTGCATTCAGGAAATTTCACTAATTTTTCTCTCTGTGTAGCAAAAATACTTAACATCTATCAGGCTTGTTCCATGTATCAAAGTAGGCTAGAAAAAACTGTGTGTTTAAAGCTTTTACAATTTTACAAATGACTTGAAAATATTCTTAGAAGTCATTTTTTTTTTACTTTTGTTTGATGTTGCCAGGAGGTAAATATGTGTGTGAATGAGAAGAGAAAGGAAACCTCCTTCAGGTCTGTTCAGAACTAATTTGGTGGTAAACACTGTGCTCTAGAATGGTCAGTTATTTTTATGAAGGAAATGGTGTTCTGAAAGAGAATGTAGTCAGCAAAATGCCTAAACTTCAAGGCACTACAGCATTGCCATTCAAGATACGGCAATTTACAAACTTCTGTTACAGTTTTTAGACAAATAGGTTTTGGATTACAAAGGAATTGAGGATGGGGGATGAAACTTAGAGTATCACCTGAGTTTTGCCATTGGCTTAGTAGGTATGGAATCAAGTTACTTAAACATTTCTTCTTTTAATTGACATTTATCTACCTTTACTTTTTTCTTAGCTCTTTCATATATGCGTTCAGTTTTCTTCTGTAGTACAATTAGGATATGGTGCAGATGGACCAGAGGAAATGCAGTCAGGTATTTTAAGTATGATAAAGCAAAGACATGTAATTATTAGCATTACAAAATTCATAAGCTGAGTAAGTAATATTTTTATTATCAAGGTAGTAGCTAGCTCTGGCTTAATTTGTCTGTCAAATGTTTCCTAAATTAAAGCCATGGTCTGTTTACTGTTAACGTCAAGGATTACAGCAGAAGAAGGTGGTAGGAGCTAATGATACTCTCAGAAAATTCCAGTGTGCTATGACAGCTTTCCTTAGCAAAATATTCTTGTTGTTCGCTTGAGTCCACAGACGGAATTCTTATGGCTAATTATGTTTTCTTTCCTTGTGAAATACTTTTACTGTCTTGTATAACTTCTCATTTAAATTACCATATAGGTTAGTGACTTCTGGATAAGTAGCCTCGTGTCTTCTGTCATCTTATTCATAAGCCTTCTGATAGTAAATCTTTACATTGTATAAGTAGTATTGCTATTTCCAGTTACAAACTGTTATTCTGTTAAAATGTAAAAATACAATCTAGATATATTCAGAACTTGTAGCTCTCTGAAAACGTTAAATTACCTGAATTAAAAAAATACCATATTCTGAGCCATCAGCACTATCTTCACTTGTGGAATACTCTGATCTAGTTGACGTGTAATGTTTTGTTACTCTTTAGCAGTGTCTAATCAAGGTGTCTGTTGACTGTCAGGACAATGTGTTCTGGTAGCCTTTCAGGTAAGGGAAGAGCACAGTGTCTGGTCTTGAGCACACTCATTCTTATTAGTTGCAACAAGTTTGAATTTTCATATTCTAATATGATAAAAGCCGTTAAAATTCCATTACCCTTTTCTGACTAAGCTTTTTAATTTTACTTCAGTGTTAATCTCAAACTGTTCCTCTCTTACTTATGAGTATTTAGAATTGGAAAACTAGCTAGTTTTGTAGCTAAAGGTCTTCAGGTCTTGCTCAAATATAGGCTTTCTCACTGTTTGGCTGTGTCTTTATTGGTTTCTTGTACAAAATATAGTGAAATACACTGAGAAAGCCTAGGGAAAGGAGAAGAATTTGTGGGGGGTTTTTTGTGTTTGGGTTTTTTTTGGGTGTGGAAGAGGTGTTTTGTGGGGAGGAAGACTATAGGAAGGAAATGTTTGTACTTCTTATTCACAGAAGTTATTAAGTGGTACTGTGATAAATAGCTGATTGGGTACTATAAAAAGAATGAGTTGTTTTCTGCTGAGATAGTTATGTTAATTAGAGACTATGTTAATAAGTCTCCAGTTCAGTGATACACACTGTAAATGATTTGTATTCTCAAGTCTTCCCTAAGCAATGGAACTCTCTTTCAATGGCTTCAATGTTTTAAATATCTTAGCTGATTCAAGAAAATTGTGACTTCTCAGCCCAGGAAAACGGAATTATTTTCTTGGGGCCTTCTGTTGATAACATAAGCATCATCCTACTGCTAAGGGATAGATCTCTTTCATGGACAGGGAAGGTCCTTTGGTGTAGTTTTCCACCTCTGTTTTGTACCATTAAATACTGCTGAACCACTCAAGATCTAAGAAAACAGTTTCAAAGCCGTAAGTTGGTAAGCATGAAAAGAAATGTGTAGAAATGTCCCAGACTGCTCCCTGATGGATCTGTAGCATGTTCAGAAGGCCAAGAAAGAGAATTAATTTTGGAGAAGTAATTGCAGTTCAGGATAGATTGAGGTACTACCCAGAAAAGCAGCATTTTCCTAGCATTTTCCGTCTTTTTTGAACCCTGAGAAGAGAGACAGGTATAATAGGTATAGTTCAGTGAAGGTAGGTAGGCTCTGTGTTCTTTGCGCTTCCTGTCTTTTTCCTCCCTTTTCTTCTACTGGGCTCTCATATGAGAATGCATTTTTTTTATGTTTTTCCTGATAGTCTTGAATGTATCCAACAGAAAAAGAATAGAGTCTGGACCAGGCATTTCATCCTGCTATCAATATACATTGTTGATTTTTATTTCAGTTTAGTTTAGTTTATTTTTCATGCATACATATACCAACAATGTAATATTCTGCAATTAAACCACTTAAAACAGTCCTGATTTTAAGTTCTGCCTAACATGCTCTCTAATCACTACACTGACCTGGTAATGTGGGCAAGGGTCTTTGCTGTCATACTTGATTTCATTTTCAAGCATCAAAGCAAATGATTTTTAAAAGGTTTCCCTTGCTCCTTTTGTGCAATGTTCTGATTTAGCAAAATTAAAAGTAAAAAATGTGTTAAGATACAGTCATGCTTCTGTGATAAAAGAAAAACAGAGCGGGTTTTGTAAATTGCAGAATGAGTGAAAATAGAAGGTTACATTATGATTTTGTTGTTAAATGTCATTAATATGCATATAATTAATTATGCATCTTAAATATCTGCTATGTGTTTGGATGTAAGAATTATGGAAAAATATATTTCACATGAGCCTACTTTTTCTCCACAACATTTCTTTGCCTTTCTTTCTTCTACCTTTTTCATTAGTTGATGGAGAAGTAAGTAGCTGAAGTAAACTGTTACATATCCACTGATTGACTGTTTGTTGGTATCCTTGTTGAGTGTTAAGATAAAATGCTTTTCTTATAAGATGTTCCTTTTAGATCATAAAAATAATTAAAACCAACTTCACTGGTAAGTGAATCTTCCTTGGAAAAAAATCTGTTGTACTAGTTGTTGTAACTTTGGGGGTTTTTTCAGTTTTGAATAAATACAGTTCGACACTTTTTGAAGGATTAGCAAAAATTTTACTTTCCTATGGCTGCAAGAAATTAAAATTTTATCTAGATAAACTGTGGGTTCAGAGTGAAAATGGAAAATGTTTAAAACAGGGACTGTTTTCAAGTGATGATGCTATTAGCCATGCTATTGCGATGTGGATACTCATTCATGATTAAATAAGTGTTTGATTTCTGGTAAGTATTTTCCTTAAGAGTCTGAGCTCCATGAGAGTGAAGTAAGTATATCTGTCCAGAGCTTCCTCTAGGAAGAGGGTCTGGTAAAAGTGTACAGGTGGCCAAGATAAGATTACAGGTGTTATAATCTTAATTTTTTGTCGTCGTCTTTTTTTCTTGAGTCATGCACAGACTTTTATGTTGTATTATGTGCAGAACTATTTTAGATATGCCCTTTTTCTCAAATGTGCTTTAGTATGAAAAATAAAAATGTTGTTGCAAAAAAGATCCAACACTTACTATTAACTCAATTGCTGTTGAATCTGTGCTCAGTTATTGGGGTAAGATGATTTATATTTAATTTTCAGCACCAGTGATATTTTTTTATTAGATTGTACTTCATGTTGTCTCCGTTGATACCTGTTTAACTTTACTGCCTAATGTTTTTTAAGAAGTGTTTGTAAAAGATTTCCAGTTTCTTGCCTTTGAGCAAAGATGACTTTTCTGATGATTTAAGACTTGGTTTTAGGTATACAGAAACAATAGAAACATGCAAGCCAATCTTATCCTTTCAACGGACCAAAATCTGACCTGACCTTCCCACCCCACTCCTGCATTTTTCAGAGCTTTCTGTTCCTTGGGGCTTTCTATTCATTTTACTCTCTTAGAAACCATACCATTATCTTGCCCACAAATGAGTATGTTGAACTCTTGCAAACCTTTGTCTGATGCCCTCTAACAGACAACTGTTCTTCTGTCTGGTTCTCTGGAGAACCTCATGCCAAGCACAAACCTCTTTTAAGCAGTGCCTACAGCAGTGCTTTTTATAGTGCTTACAGACAGTCATATGCCCTGGTTTACAGTTTCCAAGCCTGTTTGCATTGATTCTAAACAGCTGTGCCACTTCTTGGAGCAAAGGTTAGCTCTTGCTTGCCAATTGTAGCATTGACAGAATGCGTAGACCTTTGCTGTAGAACAGGAAAGCTTTCTAATTAATTTTGTGAATTTCGCTTTTATAACAATGTTAAGAATGTAGAAATTACAAAGCATGCATCTTGCATGCTATTGCAGTGGAAATTCTTTCCATTAAAATTTTACAACCGTTTTGGGGTCAAATGATATTAAGATGATCCCTAATTGAGCAAAATTGTACAACTGTGATATTTGTGTCATAGTACTATTGGATTTTAGTATCAACAGGACTTTCAAATCCATGGTAAGAATTTCTGAATGTCTATAAAGACAATCACAACTGGAAATTTGATCATTGATGTGTCTTCTAAGTTTTATGTCTGTATTTTATGTGTTTTTAAATTATAATAAGCAAATCCATAAAGTAAAAAAATGAACAGCTAATATGTCCTGCCACTGCAGGAATATCAGTAAAATGGGAAACTAAATTTGTTGAATGTATCAGATATGTGCTTGCTCTGTCTTGATACAAGGGTTTATCACAAAATACAGATGAAGTCAATATGGATGTTATAATTATTCATCTTTAGAGACCTTTCAAAATAAGATAAGCACTTTATTTCTGCCTCCTAATGCATTCCATGCAGTAGTTGATGATAACAGAGATGAGGATACATCTCCCAGATAGACTACCTGTGAAGGTGTATTTTCTTTAAATTACTTTTTAGGGTGGCCTGACACTTTGTTTCAATCCTGTTAACAGACAGTGCATGATGTATGATTTAGATGGCTTTGTTTAAAGCTATCACATTGTATTCCTGGTTAGTCATTGTTCCAGAGCTTGGGTTGCAGAAAAACCTACTAACAGTTATTCCAAACCCCTTTAAGGTTGGGAAAATAATTACATTATACGCAAATGACTGATAGAATATTTTTAGATGTGAATTACTGTATATATTTGTGCTTAAAGGTAGTCGCAAACTGATTTTGCATATTATATATGTATTAACAGACATAAGAACAATGTGCTAATTTTTGAGATTTTTTGATTGTCAAGTCTAAAGTTGAAAAGTTAAACCATATTTTTTAGGTGGATTAAAGAATTCTAGTCAAAAGTAAAATTTAAATACAAAGTAGATTTAAAAATGGAAGTTATATATACTTTCAGATAGACCATGTGTGTATCTGCATGAGTTGTATGAAAAACAAGTAGTGTAACCAAAGCTGTACGTTCAATTTGGAAAAAAGAAGGTGCAGAAATATGATTGAAGTTTCTATGGTCATGAAGGCAGTGGATAAAATGAACGTGGAACTGTTACTTGCCAAATCTCACAGTACTAAAACTAGATGGCACTCAATTAAGGTAGTAGGAGGTGAATTTAAAACAGATATACCAAAGTGCTTCTTTATGCAGCAGACATTGAACTTTTGGAATTTACTGGAGATTGTAGAATCAGGTAGTGTAAGTAGGTTCAAAAAGTAATTGTTATCAACAACAAAATGATGACTTAGTAAGAAAAGGAGTAAGCAAGTGAGTGCTTTCTAGCATCCTTAACCCAACATTTGTAGGTGCTGTGGGAGTGTGCTGGCAGAAACTGGCTGGACGTGTGCATTCTCCCTAAATGGCATTTCCTTTTGCTACTCTGAAGTATTGTGCTAGGTGGATCTTTCATCTGACTTAGCAGAGCAAAGTTCTTAATATTAAACCTTCTGTTTTTCTCCCCAAAATGTTTTTTTCTACTGGCACTTGCTGGCAACCTTGTAGGAGCTTACAACTGAGATGAAAAAGGAAGAGCATTTTCTTTCTAAATTACTTGTAATTTTTGTGCGGGTGTGTTCATTTTTGCCTTTTACAGGCATTCAGAACATCAGTATGCATTTCTTGCCAGTGTATACTAATGAAAATGTCAGATATTTACCATAAAATAAAACTATTTTACGACTGTTGCTTTGACTGCTTTTGAGTGCTTGCCAGAGATTAGACTGTGGGTATAATTTTCTTTTAATAACTTCATGTTGAGTAGCCCTGCACTCTAGTTTACCCAGATTTGTGCCAGAACAAATCAAATATGAAATCTAGGTCTTATTTATTTTGGAATTCTGAATGTAAAATAGCTTATGGATATTTTAAGAGAGTGCGTTCTCTGTGCTGTCATCAACTATAATCCTCTCTTCCTTCAGTTACTCGGTATATCAGCACTTGTTCCTCAGTGGCATGCATGTTTTTCTGAAAAATGTTACTACTTACATCCCCCTTACAGAAATACAAAACAGATATCTCGAAAGTACCCTCTTTTTTGTTTAATATTATCTGAACCATTTTTCGGATGTCCTTAATTTTCAATAAATCAATAACGCGTTGCGTGCTACTTACTATGTTACCCATAGCCAGTGCTTATTTTATACTGATAGAAATAGCAGAATGCTAATATATTTACACAGGAGTCTGTAACTCTCAATATTCACTTATTAGGGCCAGAAACTGTTGAAGTACTGTCATTTTTGAGTCTTCAGGCACAACAGAGCTTTATATCTGTGGATATATACCTGTGCATACATGCATACCAATAGACTGGAATTTTGAATGTTGAAATTTAAAAAAAAATAAATTAATAAAAATAGTCCTTAGAGATGTAATACTTTGTGCAGAAAGGAGTAGTGGATCATTTTTTAAAAAACAATCTGTAACATTACCATGAACTTTTCTTGTTTATGTGTAACTTTACCAACGTAAGTATGAATGTCCTTTTTTATTGTTTTTTATTTAGTTTTTAAACTACCATTCTAAGAGGAAAAAGAGGGAGTGAAGTTGAGCCTGGGGAGAGGTTTAAAGCTAGGGAGGGGTGGAGGGAACTTGTTTTAAGATTTGGTTTCACTTCTCATTATCCTCCTCTGATTTGATTGGTAATAAATTAAATTAATTTTCCCCAAGTCAAGTCTGTTTTGCCTGTGATGGTAATTGCTGAATGATCTTCCTGTCCATGTCTCGACCCACAAGCCTTTCATTGTATTTTGCTCCCCTTGTCCAGTTGAGGAGGGAGTGATAGAGTGGCTTGGTGGGCACCTGACGTCCAGCCAGCGTCAACCCACCACAAAAGGCCATCTGTCCGTTTACGTCTCTGAGAAGTGTTTGAGTGGTTTCTTTAGGAAAGATAGCATTTTGTCACTGATCTTTAGAACCATTATTAAAATGTTAAGGTGTAGAATGTGGACAGATGTGCCCTCAAGCAGAGTTGACAATTTAAATAGCTTCCAGTTTGTCTTAGGTTGGCTGAAAGAATTTTTTTAATGTGTGTGGAGACAAGCTGAACCTTTGGCCTTTATGCTGGACCAAAAGTATTTGCCAGGTGCCTGATATGACTTCTGTTTAATTCACCAAAGTCATTCATGTATTTCTTAATACACACATTTCTGTTGTTTTCAGACACTTCTTTATCTCAATAAAGATGTGTCCATTCTTGTAAAGAAAAAAATCTTTCTTGAAGGAATTACTGTGTTCTTGCCTTTAGCTGAAGCATATCTCTCAGTTAAGATTGTGAGGAAGCTCGCTATGCTACTCTGCAAGAGAAGCAAGATTGCACCTGAGATTAATATTCCTGTTGACTTCTTTCGTAGACTTTTTCCTAATACCTGTCTGAGAAGGTGATTACCTACAGCACTGATTGGCAGCAAAATTAATTCCAAATCGGCATTATACATGAGGACTGTGGAGCATTCCTCCAAAGTCCTCAGAACCATCTGCTAGTGAGAACTCCAAGATAATATGCTTCAGGACTTTATTTCAATTTTCACATCCATCTGTTCTGATCATTAGACACATCTGATCTCCCTGTTGGTGAGGCTGTCTCTGACCGGGAGAGGGACGGGGTGGGCGATGCAGCTTTATGTAAGTGTTCCAGAACACTGACCCCTCTCCTTCTGTCCTCCCTCAAAATTGAGGAAGAGGTGCATCTTTCAGCAGCTAACACAAATAGGAAAGTTGTATTTTAATGAACATACAGGAAGATATTTATTTTCATTCTAGTAACGTTTTGAGACTAGTATCTAGCTTTTCAAGTACATCTGATGCTAGTTTTGCCAAGCGGATGTAAACCTCGACCAGCAGGACCCAACTGCAAGTTTCAAGATTTCACAAGTGCTGGTTAAATTGTGGTATTGCACTAGGTTTGCTATTCAGGAGGTGCAATGATCTTTCTGTAGGTAAATTGTGACCTAATGAATAGGAATTATTTTCAGGTTTTGCTATCAAACATGAGTAGATGGAAATTTGATCATGAATGGTTTTGTGTTGGTTTAATTTTTGTGAGTTTCTGTCAATCCCAGTAGTAATCAGAGAGCTACACTGTGAATCGGATTGTGTCATAGTGAGTTCTTCTATACAGATCTATTATAGTAGTGGTATAGACGTTTTTCTCACCTCTCTTACAAATGTCTTCTTTCCATAGGGCTAATTCAGAAACACTTACCTGTTCCTTATCTTTACGTCATGGCTTATTTCATATAACATTGAGTATAACTGTCTTTGTACGTAAGTCAAGATACTATCTGGAAATGTGTATACTATACAACATTACGCTTGGGAGAAAATACTTTTTTTGTAGCAGAGCAATGTAGCCCCCCTCATTCTGTATCTATTTAGCCACATTATTTATTGTGTTAGATATTTCTAGTTTCTTTGGGCTTCTAATTTGGGTACTTCTGTCTTAACTCTGAATTTACCTGAAAGATCTTAGTAATACTTCAATCCTTGTCATAAAAGTCATTCTGTTACATGACCTCATCCTATTTCTGAGAATTAGATTTTTTTTTTTCTCTGAAATGTTGAGTGCTCTTTGCTTATGTTGCTGAAGACAGCATTTTTATTACTTTTATAAAAAAATGAATGGGAGACTTTAATCCTCACATTGCTGTATTTCACAAGAACATATTTCATTCTCATCTAGGAAAAGCAGACTTGCAACTTAAATGCCAAGGGAGCATTACATATACTCATTTTATTTAGTTAATATTAAATTCATGTCAAGATTATAAGTTGCTTAAAAAGAAAAGGTTGGTTAATGTGATTTGCAGCATGACTGAGCTCTTATCATATATAAACATTTTTTAAACTATCAGACCAAATATTAATTGAGACTTTGTGAGAAGAAAACCCCCTTGAACAAGTAATAGAAAGGTTTTGTAGGACTTCTTAAAGTTCTGAACTATTTTGTGGTTATTGTAAGTGAATAAAACAGGAGAAATTCAGCAAAGCCAGACAACGTAGTAGCTTCAGGAGAAAGCACGTTGCAAGAATGATTGTCACGAGCAAAGCTCATATAATATTGGCTGTCCCTAAAAGGCAAGCTTCTGCTTTTCTCAAAGGAGCATTCACCACTTAAAATATGGACTGTAGAGAGCGAATGAAGGTGATAGCAAAAATCCAGACATTGTTCCACTTGCGTGTTTCACTAAATCCCTCACTTACAAATAAATCTTTAGATAAAGAGATATGCCTTTCTTCTGGCCTCATTAGACAGAGACATCTCAGATATGAGTATGCATTGGGTACATTTATGTACATAATTTATTCTTTAGACTATCAACAATAAAGTTGTCATTAGTTCCATTAATTTCTATTTGCATTCCTCCCTTTAAATAAACTCTATTAACCTGTAAAGAAGAACAATTAAGCAGTTTATTTTTAACTAGAACTGTTGGAAATGCAGAAAATGAATTAGAGCTGAGGAATAGAAACATCTTATTTTGCTACAAAACTTTTTTGTTCTACTACTCTCACTACAGAAGATAATTGTATCGATATGCAAATTAAATAATGTCTGTTAATGTTTCTATATGGAATTTGATTCATCTAAATGATTATAAGTAGATAAAATGACTTTTTAAAACACCTCCTGTCACTTTATTCATATTTTATTCAAGAAAGATTGTTTTTCTGTTTTAATATTTGTGTCAACTAGAGTGATATTTATTTTTTCTTTAGTCATTGGAAATTTGCACTTGAATAGGTATCTCAGTGAATGTGTTATCCAATATGTTTACACTTTGAAATTAAACATTAACTGTGTGATAATATTTACTTTTAAAATGAAATATTAAATAAATTCACGAACCTAAAAGTAGGTAAATAAAAGTATCTGTAATAGCTGAAAGCTCATACTATAGTAGTGACAAATTCTATATACCTATTTCTTTTAAGAATCTCCAAACTATTAGCATTGCTTTTACAGCGCTGAGCTGAATGGCTCTTAAAAGGTGCACAGAGACAAAACAAGGGCTAGGAGGAAATTGTGTTCCAGAAGAGTTTCCAAATGAACAAATACTTTTTTTTTTTTTTTTCCCACAGGTGGGTTTTTAAGATTCCATGTGTCCTCATGTCCGCTCAAACCATACTGTATGTATGTGCTGTAACTCAAATCAAATTCCATTCACAGCTGAGGGAGTGTTACTCAGGTGGTCTCTGATTTTTGGCTCAGATTAGGCTCAAAATTTAGTCTGTTTTCCTCAATAATTGAAGTTGTACTTAACAGTGTTAATGAAAGCATGTCTGTTTTAATGATAGAACAGCATTTAATTCAACTATTTTTTTTCTTTTATGTATAGACCTTGACACATTAAAACTAGAGATCTAACAGGCCCTCCTAATAATCCGTCTTAAGTTTTAGAAAAATAACTGTGTGTATATATATATATAT